>OU342741.1:74991883-75294219 GCA_910589775.1 Avena eriantha | reverse complement strand
GACTCTAGCTGTGGTTCATGAAAAGAGCAGACATGCAATGACACTGTGGATCCATGTGTGGTTCATGGGAAGAACACACATGCGATGACACGGGGTGGATCCATGTGTGGTCTGTGAGAAGAACACACATGCAATGATACTGGGTGTGGTTCATGATATGGTTTGTGATAAGAACACACATGCAATGACACTGGTGGATCCATGTGTGGTCTTTGGGAAGAACACACATGCAATGACACTGGATCCATGTGTGGTCTGTGAGAAGAACACACATCCAATGACTCTAGCTGTGGTTCATGAAAAGAGCAGACATGCAATGACACTGGTGGATCCATGTGTGGTTCATGGAAGAACACACATGCGATGACACGGGGTGGATCCATGTGTGGTCTATGAGAAGAACACACATGCAATGATTCCGGTGGATCCATGTGTGGTTCATGGGAAGAACACACATGCAATGACACTGGGTGGGGTTCATGATATGGTATGTGAGAAGAACACACATGCAATGACACTAGTCGATCCATGTGTGGTTTGTGAGAAGAACACACATGCAAAGACACTGGGTATGGTTCATGATATGGTTTGTGAGAAGAACACACATGCAATGACACTGGTGGATCCATGTGTGGTCTTTGGGAAGAACACACATGCAATGACATTGGATCCATGTGTGGTCTGTGAGAAGAAGACACATCCAATGACTCTAGTTGTGGTTTATGAAAAGAGAAGACATGCAATGACACCGGTGGATCCATGTGTGGTTCATGGGAAGAACACACATGCGATGACACTAGGTGGATCCATGTGTGGTTTGTGGGAAGAACACACATGCAATGACTCCGGTGGATCCATGTGTGGTTCATGGGAAGAACACACATGCAATGACACTAGGTGTGGTTCATGATATGGTTTGTGAGAAGAACACACATGCAATGACACTGGTGGATCCATGTGTGGTCTTTGCGAAGAAAACACATGCAATGACACTGGATCCATGTGTGGTCTGTGAGAAGAACACACATCCAATGATTCTAGTTGTGGTTCATGAAAAGAGCAGACATGCCATGACACTGGTGGATCAATGTGTGGTTCATGGGAAGAACACACATGCGATGACACTAGGTGGATCCATGTGTGGTTTGTGAGAAGAACACACATGCAATGACTCCGGTGGATCCATGTGTGGTTCATGGGAAGAACACACATCCAATGACACTGGGTGTGGTTCATGATATTGTTTGTGAGAAGAAAACACATGCAATGACACTGGTGGATCCATGTGTGGTCTTTGGGAAGAACACACATGCAATGACACTGGGTGTGGTTCATGATATGGTTTGTGAGCTGGTGGATCCATGTGTGGTCTTTGGGAAGAACACACATGCAATGACACTGGATCCATGTGTGGTCTGTGACAAGAACACACATCCAATGACTCTAGTTGTGGTTCATGAAAAGAGCAGACATGCAATGACACTGGTAGATCCATGTGTGGTTCATGGGAAGAACACACATGCGATGACACTGGTGGAACCATGTGTGGTCTATGAGAAGACCACACATGCAATGACACTCGGTGTGGTTCATGATATGCTTTGTGAGAAGAACACACATGCAATGACACTTCTGGATCAATGTGTGGTCTTTGGGAAGACCACACATGCAATGACACTGGATCCATGTGTGGTCTGTGAGAAGAACACACATCCAATGACTCTAGTTGTTGTTCATGAAAAGAGAAGACATTCAATGACACTAGTGGATCCATGTGTGGTTCATGGGAAGAACACACATGCGATGACACTAGGTGGATCCATGTGTGGTTTGTGAGAACGACACAGATGCAATGACTCCGGTGGATCCATGTGTGGTCTGTGAGAAGAACACACATGCAATGACTGTGGGTGTGGTTCATGATATGGTTTGTGACAAGAACACACATGCAATGACACTGGTGGATCCATGTGTGGTCTTTGGGAAGAACACACATGCAATGACACTGGATCCATGTGTGCTGTGTGAGAAGAACACACATCCAATGATTCTAGTTGTGGTTCATGAAAAGAGCAGACATGCCATGACAATGGTGGATCCATGTGTGGTTCATGGGAAGAACACACATGCGATGACACTAGGTGGATCCATGTGTGGTTTGTGAGAAGAACACATATGCAATGACTCCAGTGGATCCATGTGTGGTTCATGGGAAGAACACACATGCAATGACACTGGGTGTGGTTCATGATATTGTTTGTGTGAAGAAAACACATGCAATGACACTGGTGGATCCATGTGTGGTCTTTGGGAAGAACACACATGCAATGACACTGGGTGTGGTTCATGATATGGTTTGTGAGAAGAACACACATGCAATGAAACTGGTGGATCCATGTGTGGTCTTTGGGAAGAACACACATGCAATGACACTTGATCCATGTGTGGTCTATGAGAAGAACACACATCCAATGACTCTAGCTGTGGTTCATGAAAAGAGCAGACATGCAATGACACTGGTGGATCCATGTGTGGTTCATGGGAAGAACACACATGCGATGACACTGGTGGATCCATGTGTGGTCTGTGAGAAGAACACACATGCAATGACACTGGGTGTGGTTCATGATATGGTTTGTGATAAGAACACACATGCAATGACACTGGTGGATCCATGTGTGGTCTTTGGGAAGAACACACATGCAATGACACTGGATCCATGTGTGGTCTGTGAGAAGAACACACATCCAATGACTATTGCTGTGGTTCATGAAAAGAGCAGACATGCAAAGACACTGGTGGATCCATGTGTGGTTCATGTGAAGAACACACATGCGATGACACTGGGTGGATCCATGTGTGGTTTGTGAGAAGAACACACATGCAATGACATCCGTGGATCCATGTATGGTTCATGGGAAGAACACACATGCAATGACTCTAGTGATATGTGGTTTGTGAAAAGAACAGACATGCAATGACTCGGGCTATGGTTAATGAGAAGAGCAAACATGCAATGACACCGGTGGATCCATGTGTGGTTTGTGAGAAGAACACACATGCAATGACACTGGGTGTGGTTCATGATATGGTTTGTAAGAAGAACACACATGCAATGACTCTAGCTGTGGTTTGTGAAAGAGCACGCATGCGATGACTCTAGCTGTGGTTCTTGGGAAGAGCAGACATACAATGACACTGGTGGATCCATGTGTGGTTCATGGGAAGAACACACATGCAATGACAGTGCTGGATCCATGTGTGGTTTGTGAGAATAACAGACATGCAATGACTCTAGCTGTGGTTAATGAGAAGAGCAGACATGCAATGACACTGGTGGATCCATGTGTGGTTTGTGAGAAGAACACACATGCAATGACACTGGGTGTGGTTCATGATATGGTTTGTAAGAAGAACACACATGCAATGACTCTAGCTGTGGTTCATGAAAAGAGCATGCATGCGATGACTCTAGCTGTGGTTCATGGGAAGAGCAGACATACAATGACACCGGTGATATGTGGTCTGTGAGAAGAACACACATGCAATGACTCTAGTCGTGGTTCATGAAAAGAGCAGACATGCGATGACACTGGTGGATCCATGTGTGGTTTGTGATAAGAACACACATGCAATGACACCGGTGGATCCATGTATGGTCTATGGGAAGAACACACATGCAATGACACTGGTGATATGTGGTTTGTGAGAAGAACACACATCCAATGACTCTAGTGGATCCTTACGTGGTTTATGAGTGGTTTATGAGAAGAACACACATCCAATGAACTCTTGTGGATCTATCTTGGCATAATTTGATGTATGCCACGATGTATTTCATTGTGCAAGACACACACTTTCCATTTTTATACTACTCAGTATCGCCCTTGGTTTTATGTGGTACTACTCAGTTTTGCCCCCCTCTCTATCTTTCATAGAAGCACAAATTTGTGCTCACCTTGTCTTCTACTCCCTGATTGGTTATCATAGTTGTCACGCGGATCGTGTGCACCAGCCGTTGATTCTGTGCGATCCAACAATGATCGTTGCACACGTCATGCCCTTCACAGTACAGCGCGAGATAGCACGGACGTCTCCCTCAGCGAGACTTCTACAAGAAGGAACACGATGCCGTCCATGGAAAAAGTCGTCGAGCGGTCATGTCATGTTTAATCAAGTCTGAAAAGCCTACTACTGCTACTACTACGCCACAACACATGCGTCATCGAGTGCACGGTCATCGATGGATAGCTGCAATTTATTGCCACTTGATTTTAATAAGGCATATCCCATTTTTTACGTAGCGGCTCTCAAGCCAATTTTAGGGCCGTATCAAACTTCGTACATAGAAATTGTGTGTGCGTCCTTTGCATGTGGCTCAATACAGAACTGCCATGCATGGCCCGAAAAAAACGTGACGTACCGTGCGCGTGTCGCGGTGCACGGTGCAGTCGATTGCGTGGTGCGTTGCACGGTGGTGCAACAAAACGTGCCTTGCTTCTATCCACCAACTCTTGCTCACTGTCCCCACGCAACCCTCTCCATTGTCCCACCAGCATCCTCAAACTCCCGAGAATACCCCATCCATGTCGGCGATGGCCGAGGAGGATAAGGTGGCCATCGTCGCCTCCGTGGCCGCCGGCGAGGAGGCCCCCGTCTCCGCGCCGGTCTCCCTTGACGCATTGAAAGCAGCCGATGTCCCTGTCCAGGCCCCAGTGGAGGCATCGATGGCAGCCGCCGTTCCCGTCCAGGCCCCCGTCCTAGCTACCAACGGAGCCACCGAAGAGGAGCCCCCCGCCGGCGAGGAGGCCCCCGCCAGTCACAAGCAGATCACGCACTTCTTGGGCACCTACGATCCAGATAAGTACATCGCTCCGCTGAACCCCTACGACACCGGCATCGATGACCTATGGTCGGAGGTAACTAGGGTTTGCTCCCCTCCCCTGGTTCTTCTACCGTTTGTTAGAAATAATGGGCTAATCTATTTAAAATTTAGCTGGTATTGTCATGTTTAATATTCTGGAATTAATCATGGAAATTGTGCCTAATTATCCAACACCATTCCCGTCGTTGGATGCTTGATCTTGGTTTATTAGGATTTGCTTGTTTGCATTTCGATTGCTCGATCTTCTTACACCATCTACTCCCCCAGTTTCCCTTTCTTCCAATAGGTTTCCGGCAGCGACGTCTGCAGCGATGACGAGTCCATTCACACTAAGGCTCGTCAGGTGCTGAGGAGGCTGCGGGCCGGCAAGTACGACGGCTTCCTCACGCCCCCTACTACAGCTGCCCCTTCCGCAAGGGGGCGTCTACTGCTTGACGAGTCGCGCTGCCGGCGGCACCGTCTTGAACACCTTACTGAAGCATGCAGAGGCCATGGGCTCTGGCATCCACAAAAGCGGCAAGCCCGAGCCCGCGAACATCAATTCCTACATCTCTGAACACCGTGCTCTCGGCATTCACCTCCGAAACCTCCAGCGGGTGGCCATCAAAGAGGGTCGCATGCCTCCAATCAGGCCCAAGGCCTCCAAGTCCAAGAAACTGGGAAGCAAGAAGTGGCGGAGGCGCTAGAGGGAGATGGAGGCGCTGGCGAATGAACGGATTGGATGTCTCCTTGAATGTATCTGCATCTGCCACGGCTACTGTTGCTAAGCAGCTTCTTTTGATTTTCTATATTTTGCTTGCATCCTATTTCTGGCTGAATGCATCGAACCCCGTTAAGCAACCTACTACTTTCTATCGCTATATCCTATTTAGCTGCGCACAGCTATATCTACATTTGTTTTGTTTTCTGAATGAATGTATTCTGCCTGGTGTGATTTGCTACTCTAGATTTGCTACCTGATCAGAGGCAAAAAGAGGTCCAAAAGGGAATGGATTATCAAAGTGAGAATCTTCTCTAGATTTGCTACCAATTTGGGCAAAATGAAACATATATGTTTAGCGAGAGAGGAAAAGGGCATTGTTTCAAACTGCCATTTAAGAAGCTACCATCTTGACAAGCTACAAGACACATACATAAACATAACACAACGAGGGTTAAATTTATTTTACTAGTATCACTTGATGTGCTAGACATCTTGGCAAGCTAACTGAGTTCCACAAAACAGAAACAGAAACATAACACTGATAAGTAAAATTTAATTCACTCCTCATCAGACCACTTGACGCGCTTGCTATCATTCTAGGTACTCCACGTCCGACGAACTGCTTTGTCCCAAATGGCATCTGACTTGGCTTTCCTATCTTCAGCGTCCTGCGGCACAAATAGCGGTGCATCACAGGCCTGATTGTTGCCGCTAGAAGATGTCGCCTCTCTGTTTGCCACTTCAGCTGCAGCCTCTCTGTCAGCTGCTTCTTCAGCTGCAAGCTCTCTTTCAGCTGCTTCTGCAGCCTCTCTGTCAGCTGCTTCAGATGCAGCCAATTTCTTTGCATATTCAACTTCAAACTCAGCTATTCGGCATTTTCTATAAAGGGCTCCCCTAAGCTCGTCTTCCCTCTTGCAAATAGGGCAAAACATGAGGTAACGTTGAAAAAAATGGATCTTCTTGTACAGCTGGTAGGTCACGTAAGCATCTATGGCTGCATGCTTCAGATTTATATCAGAAAACGGCCACTCGTTCCAGAAATCGTGCCTATCCTTAGAGAAATCTTCTTTCATTGTGACGTACGACTCATCGAGGATTCTAGTTGCGAGTGATGCCATTCCATCCTTCTTCCTGCCCCCTAGGATCTTGACAAGATGTTGAATATCGATCCAGTTGTGCGCAGGAATCATAATTTGCTCTTGATACAATTTCGAAAAATCAGTTGTTGTGTCGACAGTGCAGAAAACAATTCCCTTTTTTTCAAGGAACTGGCGCAGCGCCGGACATTTCCTGTCAGTCCTGAAAGTATGTAGTTTGTCATCACCAAAATTTGTAACTACAAATATTTTGTCAATGCAAGATCATCATCTCAATATAATTTTGAAAAGTTTAGTAAATACAAGATCAAGACTCTCAACATTGTATTGTCATAATTTATTCGGTTTTGCTATTTCTCAGTCGACTGAACGAGTTGCACATTTCTTTTAACTACGGTTGCACTTTTCTTAGGTGGTTGAGACTAAAGAAAATCTCAGTCGATTAAGACATAGGCAAACCCTAATTTATTTGGTCCTAAGTAAAATCCAGTAGTTGCAAGATGAGCAAGTGGATAAAGAACAAGAGGAGAAAACCCTAAAAGCGGTTAGCTACAGAGAGCAGATCTACAAACCGGGAGAGGTGGTAGACGAGGACGTGTTTCCGCATGGCAAGTTGAACGACGGCGACTTCACTCCCTTCATATGGGTGCTCCGGGGTGTACTCGAGGTCCAATCCCACAAACTTTTCCTCGTCTATCCCAAGCCAACCCTCGTACATCCTCAGGACACGCACCACTGTCTCCTCCTCGTTGGTGTAGACAACGTCTATCTTCTTGTTGTCATGAGTAGTGAAGCTTGTCTCTAGAGTGCGTAGATCTTCCATGGCGGCAAGGAGAAGACGGGAAGAAGATAGTAGATGACAGGAAGAAGAAGAGTGGTTTCTGCGAGGCAGGGGAATGGTGGAACCGTCAATGCACTTTTATGGTAGGGGTTAACGATTGGGACGGAAGTCCAAGGAGAGACGCGTGGCGGTGGCTGTTCTAGCTTCTGAGTAAACAAAAAATAATTATAACGCCGATACATGGGCCCTGTTTTGTCACGTCAATACACTGGGTAGGGGGTGTTGTCCTATCCACTGTGCCAACCCTACAAGCCTACGTGACAGCCACCCCACCTAAGCGACGGGAGCGATATAACGGCGAACTGACAGGGGGGGCCAACTTGACGCCCGTTAGCCTGATTTTTTGTATTGAAACGTAAAGTTGAATTCGTGCCGAAAAAGACCCTCTGAGTATTTGGCACACCAACTGTAGTCATCCCGGCTGATTTCAGGGAACTTGGGTACCGCATCGCCTGTACACCCCAACTTTCGGGCCGCAAAATGATATTCTTCCTTCTTCCTCCTCCCCACCTAACTTTTCAACATTCTCTCTCCTCCATTAATACAAGAGCTCAATCTTCCTAGATCTCTCTCCCTATCCATCCAAACCTCTTGATCTTTTGAGGAGTGGGAGAGGTGACCTAGATCTACACTTCCACCAAAGCAAATTCGATTCCCTCACCCATCTATTGTGGATCTTGTTACTCTTGGGTTCATGGAACCCTAGATGGTGTAGGAATTCCTCGAATCTCGGGCATGTGTAAAGGTTCGTGGAGTCGTTGAGGGCACTCCAGTTGAGTTGTGGAGATTGCTATCAACCTTGTTGTAGAGGTTTCGGTTGGTGCCTTCAAGGTCACCAGTTAGTGGAAAGTGAGCTCGCCTTTGTGGTGAGTTCACCGGAGAAGAAGGTGAGGCTTTTGTGGCTCTTGGGTGACCTTGTGTGGCCCCAACACCTCTCCAACATAGACGTAGCTTCCTTGGAAGTTAACTACATGAATAACATCTCTGTGTCTCCTCGCCGGTTTACTCGCTCTCTCCTTTACTACTTGTCCTTACCGCTTTGTTATGTGTTGTTGCTCCCTCCATATAGGATTGTTCACCTAGCTGCATCTCTAGAGAACTTAATTTTGTGCAAAGCCTAAAATTGGAGAAAAAGATAAAAAATTGGTAGTCTCCTATTCACCCCCTCTAGTTGACCTTAGTTGGTCCTTTCACCAAGGATGCAAAGGTTTGAGATCTCTATGAATGATGTGATTAATATACTCACTTTGAGAGCCCATCTTGATAGTACGGCAATGGATCCTATAACCGGATCTCGTAAATAACAACATGATACTGGTAAAAGAGAAAACATGTCAATATCATACCTTTTCCTTGAGCATTCCACTTGATCTATATGATGAGGATATTGTGTTTCTGAAGATGGAACACATTTCTTGATCCTGCTTTGGTTGATGAAGACTCACAAATTGATCACCATAAACCACTATAGGAGAGCCTCTTTTAGGCACATCTCCACATGTCCATTATACCCACATGGATGACGAGCTTCAAGCATATAGTCTCTTTGAGATGTACATCTTGAACTTGCACCTTATATTGATCATACTTGAACCTTATTGATGCAGCCCGTCCTACGGATGTTCCTACATCTACACCACCAAGTCCCCCATGTGGACCAATGACTCGCGCCCGAGCCAAGCTCCTACAAGCTAAGGTTAACTCTCTCCTTTCCTCGTGTGACTTTGATAGATCCTTGGAAGGATTGCTACTTCATGCCAATAGTTTATGCATCCAGAGCCATGAACCCCATGAAGAATCGCCAAGAGAAGGACCCAAGCCAGCATGAGAAGAAGCTCCTGACCAAACCGGCACCAGGACCGGAGAACCGTTTCCTCACAAGAATTTTCGGCGAACCATCCGGCAGACCGATCCCCTCGCCGGAATTACCGGCAACGATCGAAGATGACCGACAATGGACAAGTAGGTGTTCTGTACATCATTCTGATGTGCGCCAAAGAAAACCGGTCGTGACCAGAATTTCCGGCACCAATTCTGGTCCTACCGGACTTATCGCCGGAACCGCCTGATGAAAGTCAACTATGGGTTTGATGCCTAGGAATATTCCCTATTTGTCCAGACTTTACCTTTATGTACCCAAACTACCCCTATTTTAGTGGCTGGCCTATAAATAGCCCCCACCATCCATTGTAATGCTTAGGCGTAGATGATAAACTAAAGACAACCCTTGTGGAATCTCTAGTTTTTCCTCATCCCCTTAATTAAGGGGACCGACTATCATCACCAACCTCATTGGAGTTTGCATTGTGCCTCCCTTGTTGTACAAGGCCTTGGCCAAGCCTCCCGCTCGTTGTGCTAGTTAGAGAGAGAGAGAGATCCTTGCCTGATGTTGATCCTAGGGATTGCACCGGACCGGTAGCCGCCGGCCTAAGCTATTGGTTTGTATTGTGTATTCGTGCGTGTGTGATTTCATCGTGTTATTTTTTGTGTGAGTTCGCAGATTTCATCCTCTCCCTCTCCCTCCACTCAACCCCGCATCGATTTCCAAGGGATTCATGAAAGATCGGGCAACCCCAAGGGGCATACCCCAACATATTGGTATCACGAGCTTCGTTGATCACGAATTCCCCTCAAATTTTCTTCTATCCACCAAAAATTCGAAAATCCCCAAAAAAGAGCCCCAAATTGCCTTCGGATCGATCTCTGGATTTGGTGAGTTTTTCGTGGTTTTGGTCCATAGATTTGTTGCTTTGGGTGTCGATCTACCTTCGTTGAACCTTACCCCAGCCCAATTTTGACGAATTTTCGAAGAATTTCTTGATTTGACTTTTTGGAGTTTGTCATGAACTAATTTCGACAAGAATTTCGGTGAACCGGTTCTTCAACCAGAATTTCTGGCAAGACTTTCGGTGACACCGGCCTCACCAGCGGAAATTTTGGCGCCAGAACCAGTGCCACCGGCTGCTTCACTGAAAATTTTCTAGACCCCAATTTTGACTATTTTCCACCTTGTTTTGTTCATGTTTCGCGTGCGTGTCTCCCAAAATAATAACGAGATTCCGAAAGTCATCGCATCCCACGCTCTTCGACACCGCGACACCCGAACATCATCCCCAACACCGGTAGCAAGTCGTCATCAATACCAAAGGTATAACTTGCTCCACCTTGTTAACCCCCTATTCTTCCTTTGTGTGTATGTATCCTATGAGAGCAACTCATTTTGTGTTTGCCTAAACATTGTGCACTTGCCCTTGGAGGAGTGAGAGTGTGTAAGCAAATACAAAAGTTGACATAGTAGTATAGAAAGGGAGAAAATGAATCAAAAAAGAGAGGAAAAAAAGAAAAAGAAAAAGAAAAAGAAAAATAGAAAAGATACATAGTCTCCCAGTACAAAGATAGTATCAAGCTTGTAAGAAAAGAGAGAGAGAAAGCGTGACCAAGGCAAGTGCACAAATCTGTTTCTTATCCTCTTTTGGTGAACCAGTTGTGGTCTCTTTTCTTACAAGCTTTCACGATCTTTCACGAATCCCATGGAAATCGAGGCAAGGGTGAGTGAAGGGAAAGAGAGAGGATGAAATCCGCGAACTCACACACGAAGAACACGATGAAATCACACACACGCATGAAGACACGATACAAACCAATGGCTCGCGCCGGCGGCTACCGGTCCGGTGTAATCCCTAGGATCGGCATCAGGCAGGGATCTCTCTCTCTCTCTAACCAGCACGGCGAGCGGGAGGCTTGGTGAGATCTTGACGTCTTGGCAAAGGGCTATGATGCCAAGTCCTTGTACAATGAGGGAGGCACGATGCAAACTACAACAAGGTTGGTGACGATAGTTGGTCTCCTTGATTAAGGGGATGAGGCAAACCTAGAGATTTCACAAGGGTTGTCTTTTGTCTATCATCTATGCCTAAGCATTACAATGGAGGGTAGGGGCTATTTATAGGCCAGTCACTAAAATAGTTTGGATACAAAAAAGGTAAAGTCTGAACAAATAGGGAATATTCCTAGGCATCAAACCCATAGTTGACTTTCATCAGGCGGTTCTAGCGATAAGTTCGGTGGGACCAGAATTGGCACCGAAAATTCCGGTCACCGCTGGTTTGCTTCAGCGCGTGCCGGAATGGCGTACAGAACACCTATTCAGTCGTTGTCGGTCATCTTCGGTCGTTGCCAGTAATTTTGACGAGGGGATTGGTCCGCCGGATGGTTTGCCGGAAATTCTGGCGAGGAAACTGGTTTGCTGGTTCTAGCGTCAGTTTGGTCTAGAGCTTCTTCTCATGCTGGCTTAGGTCCTTCTCTTGGTGATTCTTCATGGGGTTCATGGCTGAGGATGCATAAAGTATTGGCATGAAGTAGCAAGCCATGCAAGGATGTATCGAAGTCACACGAGGAAAGGAGTGAGTTAACCTTAGCTTGTAGGAGCTAGGCTCGGGTGTGAGTCATTGGTCCACTTGGGGAACTTGGTGGTGTAGATATAGGGACGTCCATAGGATGGGATGCATCACTTATATCCTCTCTCCATTCTGATGTCTTGAAGTTAACCATACATTGTCATGTCTTGAACTTAACCATGGAAGCTCACACAATCTTATTATTCAAGACATGCTTGCAATATTCTCAACTCTCACATGACCATTCTTTCTATCTCCTTATGAATAGTACCTTGTTCATCACTTGATCTTCTTTTCTTTCTTCCTATTTTTACCTTGAAACTAACATATGGTCTACAAGCATTACCTATGGATAGAACCTTCAAGTGAAACTCAATGCAAACACTAGTCCATAGTGATTATCATTAAATACCAAAATCACACATGGGGACACATGCTCTTTCACCCCCGATGATCAAGAGAAGAGGGAGCTTGACAACTATCTTGATGCAACTCCCATATTCGAGTCCCCTATGAATGAGATGTATGAGGTACTAGAAAGGAGGGTAGGTGAAGCACTCCCAATGCCGGAGTTGAAACATCTACATAGGAACTATGGTATGCATTCCTAGATGATACAAACAAATATCCTATCATTATTAGATGTAATATATCATATAAATAGGAGGATAAATTTATGATGGTGTTAAAAATATACGGCAAGGCAATTGGGTATTCAATGGACGACTTGAAAGGGATAAGTCGTTCTATAGCCACCCATCAAATATTTAGAGAAGAATGATCTAAAGTGGTTGCCGACTATCAGAGACAACTCAAACCTCCAACGAAGCACCATGGCCCATGGTGGCTCTGCAACGACAACCCATTTTTGGTAGTCTTGGTCGACCACATACAGTTATGTATAACTGTAGACCATATCCTTGTGGTTTATCATGAGGGATTTCCCTAGCATCACCCTATACTATTGAATACTCCGTTTATCATGGAGATAACAAAAGAATTGATGGAGGCAATGGAGCTGTTGCCGGATGTGTAATTGGCAGAGTAACACCCTGCTTCCTTATTTATTTTTGATTTGTCTCGCAGCATGCCTCCTCATCCATAAAAAATATCAAAAGGTATATATGTCTAACTTTAGATCATGACGTAGTCCTCGGAAAAAAGGGAGAGGTAATGACTACACAAGAGCACATGCGGACACATCGGCTCCTGGTCCCCTTACATTTGTCCATCATGGTTCCTCTCGAAGCTTCCATTTGTGGTACTCTATGTATTCAAATAAAATTCATTCCATTTTTTTCCTGATTTTTTTTGCATCTAGAATCTTGATCCTTCCTTCCAAAGATCAATACAATTAAATTGTGTTTTAATGAAGTATTCAAATAAAAATGATAATCATAATGAAACATTATACTATACTTCAAAAGGTGTAGATATGGTAGACCGTATCAACATTCAACTATGATGTATTCACATGAAGTTGTCTAGTTTTTTAATACCATGGAGGTTGTCATGCCAAGGTGATCTCAAATTGAAGACATCCACATTGGTGAAACTATTTCCTCAAAATCCATACCCCTTTTTCTGTTGGAAAACTTTCAAAATAAAATAGTATTTTACCTGGGATGCAAGGATTTTTTTTGTACTCAGCATATAAACTTATTTGTAAGTGATTTCTTGTGTTTTGACACTCACCAACTCAAATGTGTCATTCTCATACCAGGATTTTATCTCATCTTGCATGGGTTTCGACCATTTATTTTGTTTTCAGTAGACATTGTCTTCTCGTTATTAGAATTCCCATGCATCGATCATCAACACATCCTCATGTGGTACATACTTGGTGGAAGGTAATACAGATATACCACTTTTTCTCACGACTGCATTGATGGTGAACTGGGTGGATCTTCATCATCATGAGATGACTGCTCATCACAATGACTCGTACTGCCTTTTTCAATTTCATATTCATTGCATTCATAATAATAATCTCCTCATGATTGTCATACACAAGGGGATATGGAACTATGGCAATCTTAGTCTGACTTGTACCTTCGGCTTTTCTAGTTTTCTTGTATGTTTTTTGTTTCTTTTTCCATAAGCACCACATCTTGTCTTCTCACAATCTTCTCGTTTATTATATCCTACAACTTGAAGCCAAATTTTTCAGGTGGTTAGCAAAGATGGATGCACTACCTTGCTTATTACCATGCTTGGAATTCTTGTCCCTTGGGATCTTCACAAATTCCCTACAGCCAAAGGTCTTCAAGTTCTTGCATGACACTTTCTTCCATGACCAAACTCTTTGAGTAATATCATCATCAAGTGGGATTAAGCGAGATAGGTGAACCAGATACATAACATTCATCAGTGCTTTAATCCAAAATGAATTAAGGAAATTTTCATGAGACAACATAGTTGTGACCGACTCGGTGAGTGAAGAGGTCATTCTCTCTGCAAGACCATTGAGTCGAGGTGGCTTTTCTTGAATCTTTTCAAGCATGTGCTATACTTTATGCAATATATCTCAGAGGGGCCTATGTACTCATAACAAATGTAAATTTATTGCCACTTTGTCTTTCAACTTAATCATGAAACTTCATGAAGGCTTCGATCACCTGATATTTATTCAATACATATAAAAAAATCTTGAATCGTCATCGATAAATGTCACTAAGTATAATGAACCGCTAAGGGATTTATGGGGCTTAGAGACACCATCCATTTTAGGAATATCTTGAACGTTATCCTCCCGAGGATTTTCATAGGTCTTCAATTCCAACATTTGTCATTTTCTCAACCCCTCTTGATAGTATGACATTTCCTATGACTCAAGCATAGAAAGAAATGCATAAATTTAAATACGGCCAAGTGTGGGTCCAATATCCTAGCTCAGAGGCAACTCAAAATCTAAACAACATTGATACTATAATGAAATCGGCATAATAACTACCATGTCTCCACAAATAAAGTCTGATTGCACATATAATGATGTAATGATGCACAGTTATAGTTAATTCATCTTGTTTAAGCTATGTATTATGATTACCGGAGTGGCTTGTCAATTTGGTGAGGCAACTGTTGAACATTGTACAAAAGATGCCAAGATAGTTGGCTAGCTGCACATGATCTCACTAGTCATAGGATAAGATCCACACGGTGCATCTATGTTGGCGATCCTCGCAACGTTCTTGTACTTATTTTGGTGGGTTTACTAATCCTTATTTAAAGTAATAAAGTGTCAGAAATTTTAAAAAGTAGCATTAAATGTTTTAAGATATAAGATGGTGTGCATAACTATATGTTTTGGAAAATAAAAGATTTGAATTGGTATAAACTATTAAAATGTATTTAATCTCATAGAAGCATTCATACCGAATATATATATATGCATTTATTTTTTGATCAAAAGAAAGAGTTTTCCTTCACCATGATTGTCGGTATCTCTTACGACCAAAAGTGCTAATAAGATTAAATTTAAAAAATAGTAAATGGTCATTACAGCGAACAATTTTCGACCATGCTCCATAGTTTGTATCCCTATTTTAGCATGTGTGTGGGTCCACTTTTCAATCTTATCTCTTTCTTGAAAGTTCTATACTGCCTTTTTATTGTTTTCCCTCGGTTGCCAAGAAAGAGATATTTGATGCCATGTTGTGCCACTCTCGAAGAAGCGAGCACTTCCTCCTTCCACCCTGCCAAGGACCTTTCTACTACTCACAGTGCACACGGATAAGGGAACCACATTGTGGGCTAAATCTGGTGAAATCCAAGCTCAAACTTGTGGGAGAATTCTATCGATGGAGAAAGAGGTAGGAAGTGAGATCCCATGTTTAAAATAAATCCTGACCTTAAACATGAGTTAGACATGTTGAAAGCTTTGTGTTTGTAGTTGATTTGGAGGATGAAAGTTTTTAGGTTCAAAGTCTAGCTCTATGGTAATTGAAAGATTGCACTCTTTTACTTTGTGCTTTACATGTTGAATCTTTGATGAATATGTGAGTTTGAAGTTATTGTTTCTTTGTTGTTCAACTTCAAAGCTAGTGTGAGATAGGTTTGAATACTGAATTTTATCAAAATGTGTACTTATTTTGCTTGAAGTCTTATTATTCTTTTAGGAGTTGGAAGTTCAACAGCCGGGTTGAAGGTTGTGCTTCTTTTGTCTTCTTCGCCAGCCATGACCAATTCTAGAGTAGAAGTCAAAGGAGAAATTGTGGCTCATGTCAGTCCAGGACAGGATCTAGAAAGGCGGAAGAAAGGAAATTAAGGTAAGTTATTAACCAAGCTAGCTACAGATGACATTATGACTTTTAAGAACATTTTGACTCAATATTGTTCAAAGGTTACACACTCGAATGCTTCAGATTTTGTAAAGGCAAAATATTAGTCTAGATTTGCAAAGTTGCATTGAAAACGTTTTCAGCATTAATTAGATAGATTCCACGAAAAGATATGTGCCCAATTAATCTCAAATCTGCTACCGAATCTATCTCCAAAAATGTGTAGCCGCTGCACAAGATTACTTTGGCTGTATATATATTACCTGGATCACCGTAGATCACTTCATTCCGATCTTCACATTAAGGTAGAGTACCATATAAAATCTTCCAATTAATGTAAGGAAACCAAGCAGATCTTTGGCCCAACTGTTTTTCTTCTGTCAGCTATAGCTGGAATCTAAAAGGTGGATCGTCTTCAATATATAATTAGAGATGAGTTGCAATGAGATATGCATATATACGCACGTTAGTTTCTCTGGCATGAAGAAATGCCTATTAATACAAACCTGTGGAGAGGTCGTCTATCACACTGCACGGGAAGCTGTAGCACCCACGTCAGGAAACAAAATTTTCCACGATCGACCAGATCGAGCACGTAGATATATACGTAGGCACGAAATGCGGCCGTTGTGCCTCGTCGTCGCCGGCGTGGTCCTTCTGCTGCTCCGTTGGGCACCGATGCTGAGCCTCGCGTGGGCCCCGGTGGCCAGGACCATCACCGTGGACCAGAGAGGAGGAGGAGACTACACGACCGTGCAGGCGGCGGTGGACGCCGTGCCCGACCGCAACAGCCAGTGGGTCAGGATCCACGTCAGGCAAGGGAGCTACAGGTTCGTGCACGTACGTACGTACAGTAGGATTAGTGTTAATCAAGTTCATGCATTGATGATGAAATCATGGGAAAATATCTTGTATCGATTCCAGAGTTCATGTATGTGCAGGGAGAAGGTGACAATCCCAAGCCGGAAAGGCTTCATCCTGCTGGAAGGCGACGGGCCCTGGGTGACGGACATCAGCTTCGACGCGCACGCCTACGACTACGACAAGGCGCCCGGCGGCATCTTCAACATCGCGGACTACTCCTCCACCTACAAGAGCGCCACCTTCACTGTCCAGGCCGACAACTTCGTCGCCCGCAACATCGCCTTCAAGGTCTGTGCAACACGCCATATACTTTCTCTTTTTTCCCCCTTGCGATGGTTTCTCCAACGTGCGCATGTACAATTGCAGAACACGTACGGCGGGTTCGACAAGCCGGCGGTGGCAGCGCTGGTGGGCGGGGACAGGAGCGCCTTCTACGACTGCGCCTTCCACGGCTACCAGGACACGCTCGGCGACTTCACCGGCCGGCACTACTTCCACCACTGCCTCGTCGTGGGCGGCGTCGACTTCATCTTCGGCTTCGCAAGGTCCGTCTACGAGGACTGCACCCTGGTGTCCAACATGCCGGCGTGGTCGCAGCAGCCCGGCTGGGTGACGGCGCACGGGGCCCAGCCCGGCAGCTACGCCGGGCTGGTCTTCAAGGGCGGCCAGATCGTCGGGTCCGGCCGCCAGTTCCTCGGCCGCCCCTGGAACGGGCAGGCCACCGTCGTCTTCTTCCAAGTGAACATGGCTGGCGTCGTCGTGCCCCAGGGATGGGACAAGTGGAACCCCGCACAAGACGTGTAAGAAGAACATTATTATTTCCTGTTTTCTGTTTCTTTTTTTCGATCCAGCATGCATATCATGTGTGGATTGTTTTCTCGTTATAATAATTCGACCGTTCACAAATTATGTGCTGTTCTTGCTGACGTATCTATGCTTACGCACGGTTTTTCTTCGGCAGGTCACGGGTGACGTTTGCGGAGGTTGCGTGCATGGGGCCAGGGTCCTACGCTGCCGGGCGAGTGCCATGGGAGAGGCACCTGAGCTACGGAGAGGTGCAGAGATTCGTGGACATCAGGTTCATCGACGACGGTTGGCTATCCAACCAACCCTAGCTATAGCCGGCTAGCTAGGAAGGGACTTGGTAGAGTAAACCGAGATGTACGTTCTCGAGCTTCATTATATGGATGCGAGATCAAACTGGAACAAGATGAGGCTGAGGCTGAGGCTTCGGATTAACCAACACAGGGTAGAAAGGGAGTAGCTAAGATTGTCCTAGGAATTCTAGAAACTCCTTGGAAATATTTTCTTATCTATATATTCTATATTGGCATTTTTGATGGGTCACAAATGTGATTTTGGAGTGTATTAGAAATTAGCCGTGCGTCTAGACTTCAAATTAATAAAGCCCAACGGCCTAAACAGATATATACATACAAAGTGTCCAAGAGAACAAAAGCAACAAGCTGTTAGCAAGAACAAGCCAACATAAAAACTAAAACAAAGAATGTAGCTTGAGATCACCAAAGCCCTCTTGTTGAAACGATCAATGACCAAGGAAGAGATGGATGCTGAATCACGGAGTGAGAAAGGCACTACCGTTGGAAGATCAAGCTAACTTTGCACTGATTCGAAGTGGGTCGGACTGCCAATGCCCAAAGAATAGGACACGGGGAAGGATAGACATAGAGTATGTGCATTTGCATAGCATGCATTTAAAATTGAGGGAGAATTTTTTGCTTTTGAACCTAATAGACTAAAGTGTTCAAGTTTAGTCTAATGTTGAGTTAGAAATAGGTCTACACTAGGAATTTACCTAAATTTGGACATGAACTAAGTTAAAATTCAAATTTGAAACAAGATAATAAAAGAGTCTTCAGACGCAACCAAAATCATCCATCAACACACATTAAAATATAGCTCTAAAAAGAACTAGAATACAATACATATATTTGAATTCAAAATTGAAGTTTGAAGTAATCAAACTTGATTTCAAATACATGTATACATCATAAAAGGAACAGAACATATAAAAGTAAACATAAGATGACAATTATCAAAACTTGAATCTTTATTCATAATAAAATGGATATAAGGTTTGTACAATGAAGAAATTACATGAAGTTGAAATCTATTACAAAGTACCAAAAGAAAAAACTATCTAAACATATCTACTAGTCTTCTTATCCTCAATCTGGATACATCTACTTTTCATCAACACCTGCAAAACAAAAAATGGCAACCAAATTTTTTTGGTTAAAATGTTGGTCCCACTTGAGGTGAGACCATTTGTTTTAGAATCCAATTCAAAGATCCAAGAACTAGTCTTGAATCTTTGAAGCCTGAGGTTTTCAGGCAAATAAGAATAATAGCAGGAACATCAAGATGATCAATGCATTACTATGAAAACAGGACAAGGATAAGGCATTGGATCATGATTAGGGAATCATCGATAGACTACCAGTAAAGTAGTAGTAGTAGTAGTAGTAGTAGTAGTAGTAGTAGTAGTAGTAGAGAAACTAAGCAGTAAGAACTAAAAGCACAAACTTTAGTTGTAGGCATAACGAGCTGACCTAACTAGGAAAATCAACAGAGAAATTAGCTCAACCTATGGATTTTTTAAGAACCAAACCAAGATGATTTCATGAACACTAGACGGTTCAAGCTAATCATCATTTCCAAAACTCAAGTAAACAAAATTTAACAGTGATAACAAGCTACCAAGACTAAGCAATAAAAGAATAAATTGAAGTATAATTTAATAGAATAAAAAACTAAATATAAAGTCCACATGCCACTTGTAAATTGATCTAATGACAACAAAGTAATTAGCAAACTAACATACCTTATTTGGCAAACACACAAGAAATAAAATAAACCCATACATGACCATTACATGCACAACATATGTGCATAAGACAAACAACAGAGACAGATTCACTGATTCTCAAGCAGCTCACACACGCATGCAAAGTTGTGATGTGTCAGTACCACTGAGATCAGGTGACACTATAAATATCCACCCGAGCATAGCCCTGGAGCTCACAACTCACTAGTTTAGTTTAGACCAAAAACACACACTAGATAAAGAGAGAGACCAGAGAGGAAGATCAAGCTAGGAGGGGAAAGCAGGGAGGAAGAACACCTGAAGAACATCAAGAACAAGAAGGAAGAAGAGGAACTACCAATCAAAGTTTAATATTAAATCTTTGAAAATAGAATGAGAGAAGAGGGAATAGTTTCGTGATCCAGAGAATCATCACAAGTGCAAAGTACCTATAGAATATGATTAACATGATCCTATTGTTGGAAAGCAAGCACATCACATTTCCATGCTTAATAAACTGTGCATACTCACTTAAGAGGCACCCTAGCATGATTAAGTAATGGATAGCACTAATGAAACCCAATAGCAATATATGACAAGTATTTAGAACCCATAGGAAGGATGAGATATAATACATTAATCAAAGTAAACAAGCTTTTCCTCCAACCACAATCTCCACTAGGAGAAACTTTGTTGAGTTCAATCCTAGAAGACATTGTAGCTAGAGGAAAAGATAAATAACAAGATAATGCATCAGTAATATATCAACCAATAAGATTAAGATAACAATAACACAATCATGTTACTATCAAATAACACTGACAATGCAATAAGATATGAGTAATACATGAATAGCTTAACCTGACAGAGCATGCTAACCACGATTCATGTCAGATAACCAGTGATACTACAAAAAGTAAACAACCAAGATATAATTACAAAAAGATGAAACAGTGCTAGGAGGAACTAAACACGTTTTGATATAGTAGAAGTGGGTCGTTTTGAGAATTATGAAAATTCGTCCCTGGCAGGGATCGAACTCCGGTAGCTAGGATGCGCCATCTCCGACCCAACCACTAGGCTATTGTCCCATTCTCCAAGATATAATTACACCTAAACTAGATACCATACTAATCTAAGCAACTTAAAGAAATACGTATAGCAAATCAATTAAGCTAAGACACTCACTGTCAAATCAAACACTGGTGGATCATACTAAAAAAATTAGTAAACTAAATTAACATGCAATCCTAAGAAATAAATCCTAATTACAACTAAGAAACAAATATAAGATCAACCAGACTAGTATAAACTAAAGAACTAGACAAAGAAACCCTAGAATAATTCACTATCAAAACGGAATGTCTAAAATTCAGTTAACACCTAAACCTGAAGAATCAATCAACAAAAGTGAGAAAGGCCTATTAAGATGAACATTAGAGCCTAGAACAACCTAGAACATTGTAGAAATCTAGAATAGAACATATCCATGATCACAGAATAGGAAACCCTAGAAATTGGGGAAAACACATGAGACCTAGAGAGACAGTGAGAAGAGAGTGGAAGAGGGAGCAACATACCTTGTAGAGAGTCATAGCAGAGAGCTTAGCTCGACCACAAAATGGTCGGATATGAGGGAGATGACCAATGCGGTGATGGAGACACAGGGAGTACCCAATAGGGCATCTCAAGCTTCAATGATGCGGGGTTATGGAGAAGAACTCAGCATGGCTCGGATATACTTGGTTCGAGCCTCATACATATGGAAGTGTGAATAATAGCAACAAGGCTAAGGACGTTTGTAGAAAAAGTAACGCACATCTGCAGAGTGTAATAAATGTGGCTTGTCACTCCCTATTTGGGGAAATGAACTACGATCGTAGTGGGAAAAGAACTCCATAAATTTCTAACAACCCGTGGAGACTGACTTACATATAATTTTCTAAATCTAAAAGTTAACTTTTCGAGAAACCATTTTTGAAAACTTGCATAAGACTAGGATTTTTATCCACGGCTGTAGATAGTACATAAAACACCAAAATAGCTAGAACTAGCTGAGTACGCTTGTACTCATATGTACCTTCTCAGCCATTGCTTAAACTATGACAATACTTAAGACAATACTAGTGAAGACCATGAGGAGGGGGAGATCTACTATGAAGAGCCATATCTTTCTAGAGGCACTGAATGCATAGATTATGAAATAAATATGGTACATAAATACAAGACTTCGAAGAGGAGTCTTGGACATAATAAACTAGAATAAGTTAAATAAGCGGAGCGGCATAAAATAGAACTTTACTAATAAGTTATTGAGATCCAATGGCACTAAACATAATGGTGCTATTGATCCTAAAGCTAGTTAGATGGAATTTGAATTCAAATGTGAATCCTCATTGGACCGAGAAGGATCTTGAAGATTTTCTACTCTTTTAGATGTGAATATGAATAAATAAAAAAATAGACCCTCAATGTTTCTGTTCTACCACTCCGAGGGATGTAATATTTGTGAAACTCTATTTACTGAATATTATGTCAACGACTTGTGTACTACAACATAAAGTACTGTGTTGGGTCACCGCATAGACGTAGCCACCGTCCCATCTGTCTCCACCCCCTAATATGCCCCTCCTCAAAACAGGCCCGTGCCCCGCTTTATAAATAAAGCAACTAGGTACTTGAAAGAAATTGTACCGTGCAATGACATAAAAGCTCACTCGAGAGCTCAGATACGATGTTAACATTACAAACAACTTTGATAGAGAAAGTGAAATATGATTATTGAACCAAAGCCCGGATCAAACCTTGAAAAAGATCATCATGGTCCACCCACTGAACACACACCCGACCAGCCGACATGGACCAAAGGTTCCATAAAAAGGACACCAAGAATGCAATGATACCAAAGGGCCGCTGCCACATGTCGGTTAAGTATTTTCACTCGAAACTAAAATAGAAGGTGTTTGGGTCCATGATAACACCTCCAAGGAGTAAGTTCATGAATGTGTCCCCCTTAATTTTCTATGCCCCTTAAACGAAACAAGCTAGCTTCTCATGAGAAGTGGTAAATTGATTTGACTTTTCTTTTTTATGTTAAACTAAGTTCTAGGAACAGTACCAACTAAAAATAGGGCACTTTGTGATAAAAGTAGATTGAGTTACCTCGAAGTGTGATTCTTCTACTTAAGTCCTCAATCTTCCTACGAGATATATAGTATTTCTATGAATGAATTAGTGCCACTTTAAATGAAGATTGTGTATTTTGGCATTTCCTATCTACACTACACAAACATTACATATGGAAGGTGGTGGTACCCGGTGCTATTGTCGTTGTGGACTCCGAAAACCATCGGGCATGGCTATCGCCGGGACTCCACAACCATCGTATCCCCAATTCCCCGATGCCCACCATAGCACCAAACAAGAGCGGAAAACACCAAAACCATGACCACTCACCATGAAACAGGAATTAGGTCACCATTCTTGACAAGGAAAAGGCAAAAATTATCAAGGTGGTATCAAGCGCAGTGGCCACCATGTCTAGAAGGAATAAGGACTAGGAGATCAATTGTGGTCAGAGTAGACGACCTCTGAATCTGGGAAGGATAGGCCACCATGACAGTACCCACCCACAAATGACCTCCAGCAATAAACCTCATGGTACACACTCAACAGAGGTCACTAGTCAACACCCCATGGCACCGTAACACCCTACATCAGAGCGCCGCAACATTTTCCATCTATGGTTTTTGCCGGCATTCAACTTCCTCGCACTGTCAAGATTGGGAAGAGCAAAGAGCCTTCCCCATTAGAACCGAGAACAATCGATTAAAGAAGGATGGTGCGGAGTGGCCCACAATGATGTCACAAGCATCTAGGGCTAGCCTCCAATCACAAGCGCACCTTGTAACATGAAGCTTCTCTACGCTAGGCGCACCACACCTTCCTCTGAACTAGATCTAGAGGCATGTTGGGATCTAGATCCACGTGTTCCCGCCACCACCTCCCCCGTGGAGGCTGTTAGGAAAGCAGCGTCAGTGACAAGGACGTGTCGAAGAGGGGGGTGAAGGGAGAGTAGGCAGCGACTATGGTTTGGTGCGTCACATGTGTCCCCCTTGCAACAGCGGGAGTGTTAGGGATTTATCACCTTGTCCCTCAATTTCCATTCTTATGATTTTTCTCAATAGAAGTTGCTTATTCATAGGACTGAAAACCATATAAATATAGGGATTCCGCATGTGATTTTTCAAATGAAATTAAATTCCCATTGGGTCATACATATTATGACTTTCCCCCTTCGTCTCTAATAAATATGACAAGTGCTTCATTCTAGTACAATTTATGTGTTTTGCCTGTGGTGCAACAAATAATACTATGTATATTTTGGACAAAAGGTGCAACAAATAATCTTCATCAATTATTCCTTTGTTACAGTTGGTACGCGACTCAATATGCCATGATATCCCATTTCTGTGATCTTCCATCCGGACGGGCACAAATCACGAGGGAAATTCAATGGTGGTGTGGGAAATCGACTCGATTATTTTCCTCTAACTTCTTGCCGTTGCGAAATGCTAGTACTAGTATAGTAGGTAAATAGCAAAAACTCAAGTATGCCCTTCTTCTGCGAGCATCCTGCAGAAACACCGAGGTCAAAGTGTCACGCAAAGATGTGCGTGCACGACCGATGGAATGTTCTGAAGAAGAAAAAAGAAGAGGACTCGACCAATCGAGCCCTCACGCCCCGAGCATGAAGCACCTGCAACCCATCACCCACATTCCTACTCCCGTTTCCTCACACGAATCCAGCAAACATGCCAAGAAAAACCCCACGCTCGCAATGCATCCACTCGCCGGACGATAACCAACCACGCACCTATAAGAAGGTGCCCAGCAACCGCACCAGACCCGCACCACCATCGATCCAAGAAGTAGTAGCTCCATCGATCTCCATAGATCGAGTCCACTCCCCTCTGGTCTGCGCTAGCGAGCCTGCCAGCCATGGCGGCTGGCTCGGTGTTCCACGTGGCGATCCTCGCCGCCGTGCTCCTGGTCCCTTTCCTCGGCCCCCCGCCCGTGGAGGCGCAGCTGGGGCAGGCCAAGAGGTACTGCGCCAGCCAGTTCGCCATCGCCAGCCAGGCCTGCTCCATCCTCCCGCCCACCACCCCCGAGCACCACCACCACGATGACGACGACGATGATGACGACGAGGACGAGGACGAAGACGAGGACGACGACGACGATGACAAAGGTGATGACGACGACGACGATGACGACAAGGGTGGGGACGACGATGATGACAAGGGCGGCGGCGGCGGAGGAGGGGGAGGAGGCGGTGGTGGTGGCGGCAACGCGACGTCGCTGATCACCGCCGACCCCAAGCTGGCTGAGGCCGCCGCGCATCGCAACGGCACTGCCCGCGCAGGCCGCGGCCGCGCCAGGAGCACCCGTCGTAGGCGCCGCCACCGCCGCCGCCGCCGTCACCGCCGTGTGCGCGGGGACGACGAAGGCGACGACGAGGATGAGGACGAGGACGAGGACGACGACGACAAGGACGACGACGATGAGGATGACGACGACGACGACGATGATGACGACGACGACGACGACGACGACGATGAGCACGACGACGAGCACCGCGCGTACAGGGACTGCTGCCGGTGGCTGAAGGAGGTGGAGCCCGGGTGCGTGTGCCAGGAGCTGGCCCGGCTTCCCACGTTCCTCGTCAAGCCCCAGCACAAGTACACCGTCAGGGTCGGCCACTCCTGCAAGATCACCTACAGGTGCGGCGGCGGGCGCCTCTTCTAGCGTGCGCGCGCGCATGCATGGTGCCGCAAGCAAGCTCTCACGCAACAGGAGCCAAGTTACAGTATACGGCTACTTCAGATCATCATCACTGGTAAGTAAGTAAAGATGCCTCGCCGATCTTTTGCCGTGCTACTTACGGATCAATTACCATCGGTCTCGTTTGGGCTAGCAGCTAGCCAGCTGGTGTATACGTATGCCCAGTAGTTTATGTCATCTCCTACTAATTAAGAACAACAATGTGTGCCTAGATGTGTGTGTGTTGTAACTGTACTCGAGCTAGTCTGTGGACATGATGCTCATGCAAATGTCTGGAGAACCAGCCCAAAGCTCGGGTACAGCATATATAATATAGGTGTCGTATATATAGAAATAAGAAGAAGAAAAATGTACCTGTACTAAGTACTCCTGTGGTGTTATATTTTGGGTTGTATGCAAGATAAATACTATACAGATGTTACTGCGCTGGTGCCTACTCCAATTGTTCTTTTTACTAGATGATCTTGTGTTGATTCGATGATGAACTCGCAAAACAAGTGGTACCTAGCATGCAGATAATTGCAGAAAACAAGGATCTGGCTAGCTAGGATATATTTCAAGAGCTGATCGCTAGCTAGCTCAGAGAGCAAGAGCCTGCTAGCTCGAGGAGATTCTGAATGCGCTTATCCAGTCACCCAGCTTCAGTCCCCCATACTGTGTGGGTAAAAACCCTAGGTTCGGCTTGGTTTCATTCTCACTAGCTACTTAGTGGGCGCGCAGGATTACTTTAGGCAAATATAGTACACATGAAGAGCAATGTCTTACTTTGGAGCATGCGACACCAGAAAAGGGTGCAGTCAGTAGAAATTCATTTTTGATAATTAGTAGTTCATCTCAACTCCTCTAGCCTCAACAACGACCCGGAGATTCACGAACGCATTCCGCGCGGAATAACAATCTGGGCCGTCCGTGTTAGTTGAGATCTGAGTCGATGGGTCCCATGTATGGCCCACCTAAAAAAGGAATTTTTACACCATTTATCACAGGACTGTATATATATTGTCCTGGTACTTTATAGATTCAACACAGAACTATATACGTAATGTGTTGGAACTTTATAGATCCAGAAAATATTTAACGAAGAACTTTATAGATTTAGGACACGGAAATGTTTAAAATAAATTTACATATATTGAATATTAGAACTTTACAGGTCGCTCTGTATGGTTTTTGGGCTTAGTTTTCCTTATAAATTGGGTCAACGGTCATCTTAACCTTTTTTTTTGCGGGTAATCTTAACCTCCATCCATACGTGATGAATATAACAATTCTCATGTTGTTATTCAAAAACAAAACAAAATACGATGGCTAGCAAACAAGGAGAAATGCCCTCGGATAATTTCAAGTACTGTACGTACCAAGTTCTGGGGATTTCTTAAATTGACAGATCATCTGCCAAACCAAAAGGGAAATACAGGTATCTCGGTAGGTAAAATATAAATAATACAAGTAGAAATGATCAACCAGTAAACTTAATGCACACAAATAGACCCCAAGCAAGTTTATTACCTTGGATACTCCCAGTCTTAACTAAACCCCAGCTTTGCTCAGAAAGTTGCTTTTCAAGCAATTCTCCCGAACCAGTAATTCTGAGACGTTCTCGTTCATCTTCCCAACCAAACGAGTAATAAATATATTCTTCTTTACAACAACAAAGGCTTTTGTCCCAAGCAAATTGGGGTAAGCTAGATATGAAAACCCATAAACATATGGAAAACATATATTCTTCTTTATCAACATGAAAAATATATTGGTACAAATAGCTCCATGCAACATGCCAAGACTGCAAAAAAAAAAAAAAATAGTAAGCCAAACAGTAACCTGAAATCTGTATACGCTCATAAGTTCAACATCAAGATGTCAAAGAAGCCACTTCGTTAGCATTCTTTCTTACAAATTTATCTTTGCAAACCATAAACTATTTAAGCATTACAAATGCTGATGAGCAAGTGATTTCAAGTTTTCAACAACTCCGTGCTTGAGCCATTGCTGCTCTGTATCTCAAATTAAGGTCCACTTCTAGCTCGCCCTGCTTTAGGACCTGGCAGCTTCTGAAAGTGTATGAAAAAAGAGAACCGGCAATGTACTGCAAAGTTTCAGTAAACAAGGGAAATTTGGGGCAGATTCATAGTTGGCACAAAGATAAGAGAATGAACAGAAGCACCAGTTGACATTTATAGTGGTTCGTCTGGTTCGAATTTATATTTAGTCAAAATATTTTAATGGGGACAAGCTAATTTTTTGTAATGAATGCTTCTGAGAGTGGAACTGGTGAAATCCAGATCAAGATTATTTTGCTAAAATTGATTTGCTGATAACTTGTGATTGATCCACTTGCACAAGTGATTAAGCAGAAATGTTATGGCCAAGCACACTCCAACATGGTTTCAATGTGAGACGAAAAAAGGCTTCTGAGAGTGGGACTGGTGATCACTTGTGTGATTGATCCTGACAGAGCAACCAATGCTTCTAAGAGTGAACTGGTGAGAGAATGAACGATGATATGGGTGTGCTCGCTTTAAGGAGAAGATTTTTTGCCCGTTTGCATGTCCTTTCATTACTAATATGTTGTATTTTTCAGGTGATAGTATGTTCAAGGGTTCCTCTCTCTACCATGGATTACCAAAATCCAAAATACTTCTGGATTTTGAATTGCATTTTTTACCAGCATCGCAAATGGTAGCGCAAGTTATAGATTAAATCAAATTATGTTTAAACTAAAGGGGGCCTGTCAATTGTATTTTCATTTTTGTCCTGGAGATCTCGCTGCTTCTATATTTCCTGGATCATCTCTACACAGCAGGCAATGGATACTACAGTCCTGCTAGGTACGCAACCCCACGATGGTCAGATATGATTTTTTTTCAGAAAGAAAAGGCTCTATATGCCGAGCCATCTCATAATAACAAACACCATGAGTAAAATCCTACCTGCTGAGCAATCTGATGATAACGAACACAAAGAGTAAAATCATAGCTGGCAATGTGAAAATAACAAAACCATATGTTCTATGTGTCACTACCCAGGATTTTCAGTTCACTAGTGCATGTCGGTCAGCAAGAAAATGAAATTCAGTAAATGAAGTACACATTCAGCAGGCAATGGATATTACAGAGGTCCTGCTAGGTACGCAACCCATGATGGTCAGATATGATATTTTTGAAAGAAAAAGGTCTATGTGCCGAGCCATCTGATGATAACAAACACCATAAGGCCCCGCTGTATTGTTTGTTATATTACGCATTATCAGTTACCTAATTGTTGTATTGTTTTCACCTGCTAAGTAGATACATAACTATTCGGTGGTAGGCTGCTAGAATATTATCCGATTTCAGTGCCCTTCTTGTGAATTCAAGACAATTGCATGTCTGTCATCTGCTGGCACATTCCTAAACTGTATTTTCGTTTGAAATCAGAATTGTGTTATTATCAAGATTGAGTTTACGATTTGTTGTGTTGTGTTGTATATTTAATTGCTGCAGAAAAGACGGTTGTAAAAATATAGACGTTCTTTTCATGATATAACCATTTAAAAACAACCAGCAGTACATTAGTTTAACTTGCTAGTAGTACACTGGTTTTCTAAATTATGTCATATACCGATCTCCTTGCATGCTACACTAGTTGAACAATAGTAACTATTACACCATTCTCTGAATTTTCTCACAAGTATATGATGTATATGTTGAAACTAATTGAAGCTTAACAATGTCACTTTCTGAATTATATTTTCAGAACTTACACGCCCTTCAATAGTCGGAGAGGACTAGCCCCCTTCATCCTAGGATCCACTTCCTGACCCATTTCCGGAATGTATTTCATTTCTATATGTCCTTATCTTATTTTTCTTAACGAGTCTCTCAACCACTTAGTTTTTTTCTGGTTCCTTTTTTAGCGGTGAGGCATTGGAGATGATATTTTGGGTTTTTGCATACTACTTCAAGAGTTGTGAGATATTGTTTATTTTCATGTATGAAATCTGAAACTCCTTGTTTTCTTCAATACAGGAGGAAGATGACATGATGCTTCACCCTTATTGATTTTGACAGCTGTCACAATTTTGTTTCAGTGTCCAGCTGATGCGAGATCTTGGATGAATCAATGAGATGCTAGATGAAGATTGAAGTGTTCAAAAAATAACATTTGTTGTTAATTTTGATTATTCTTGTGATATCCACGAAGTACCTAAGTTGTGTCTAGCAGATTAATTTTGATTGAATTATGTTTGCCAGATGTCCAGCAAGTTACTTTGTTCAAGATATTATGTGTTGCCTTTAATATTTACTCATGATTTAAGCTTGTGTTTGATTCGGCCATGCAGTGCAAACTAGCTGGTTTTAGCCATATGTTGCTACTGGTACTTTCATCTAGAAAGCATGTTTCATGATGGTACAGTCTGAAATCTTGTATGTATGTGTTCAACCCATGTACTGCTCAATATTTGCAAAGATGGCCATGTTTGAACATTTTTATGTTTCTTTGAGTCCCAGTTCAGATTTGAACATTTTTTTTTGTGAAATTTAAAGTTATACAAGTGTGTTGCTTAGACAAAGAATTATGGAAATGTTTATTGACTTTACAGTACAAGCATTTCCAACCTGCATGTGTAGCCTACCAAGGACTAAACGAACGGCTAAAATGTACAGAGAAATTTATGGGGATTGAGGGAGGGAAGGGCGCCTACATATAGCAGGGAAAAGGGCAGGAAGACGGAGCGGGAAGCGACGGAAGGGGCGGGACCAAAGCTTTCTCACGCTGCCAGGGCTGACCCGCGTTGTTTTCAACTCCATCCGGCGCCCCCGCTTGCCCCCCCTGTGTGTAGGGTTCAGCCTGGGGACGCCGGATAACTAAATAGGCCGCCCTGGTGCGAAAAAATATTTGGGGGGACGGGCTGGGCGCGATTTTAAGTGCCAGCACCCCCATAGCCCTTTAGGGGGGCTTTAGGGCCCCCGAGTGGAGATGCTCTAATCTTCTTCAGATCATCCTCCTCATACATTATCCTTCAGTCCCTACAACAGAAGGTCAGTGACTTCCACGAATCAGAGCTCAGTCTGAGTCCTCAATCAACTTCATAAAACAGTACAACTATCAGCTAGCTAATATAAATCGGCAAAATATAATTTGAATCTATTAACCAGTAGGGACTCAAGGAATTGGTGGTTCACCTGCTTGAGGTCAGTGCAGGACACGCTGGACATGACAAACTGGTGCCCATTATGCGGCCATCTTCTTCTGCAAGGGAGAAAGACAATGTTTCCAGCAGAGGAACAGTAGAGCAACAAATCCTCCTGACACCTTCAATTGGGTACACTGGGTATATCTTGATTTCCATAACCATGGCGAAACGATAGAAAAATACATACAAAGCATTTTGTGTGATTTCCTAGGACTAAAGTATCTGGGTTGAGGTAAAACAAGCAGTTCGGGTTGCCAAGAATATAAGTGTTAGAATAAGTTCTTTGTCACAAAATGATCTTTCACACAGGAAAATACCTGATTTGCAGCAACACATGGAGACATAATTTTTTTAGGGAACATAAACTTTCCATTGTGATACATTCTCCGTGGAAAACCTAGTCTACAAGAGAAGAGGGATTCTTAAATCCAAGCGTACTCCCTCCGTTTCAAAATATATGATGTTTTAGTTTTGTGAAAGGAGTGTATCTAAACTCCTTTTAGTGTGTTGGTTCACTCTAAATATAGATGAATCTACACACTAAAAAGGGTTTAGATACACTTCATTCACAAAGCTAAAACATCTTATATTTTGAAACGGAGGGAGTGCATGAGAGTAAGAACAAATCTGAAACAAGAGAAGAATCAGTCAGTAAATGTTTTTGTATTCCAGGCCTTTTAGCATAGCTGCCCCTCCACTGTTACCTGCTTCCATCTGCTACCAAAGGCATTTGCATCCTCCCTTATTATTATTATATTGTTCGGAATCCAACAAATTTCTGAATATTGCCATATTGTATAAAAACCATACATGATTTGATGAGGTTCCACAAGTTTGGGGAAATTTAACTAGCTATTACATCAGCTGGTTTCCTCCCAAAAGTAGATATATGAAATGCATAGCTCGAACTATTCACATAAAAGTGCTCCACAATTATGGCTACAATAATAATCACCTTTTCTACGGTACACTAATTATCATCTAACTTGGCCATAAACTTGTGTGGCTAAGCGGCGTGCCGCTGCATGAATCTTTCTAGTGGTTACTGAGAGAGCTGGCATCTTTAAGCAAGTAACTTTGCAAGTTCATCCACTCTCAATGTACCTTGTGGAACCACATCCGACAGGAATTCTTGTGCAAGATCATTTCTCTGCTTTCTCAATCCTCTGTTGACATCATCTTTCTTTTCAACATTACTAGGTACTTCACTCTCTACAGAATGCTCATTTACTCTTCCGCTCTTGTTTGGCTCATTTTTCCGGGGAGCCGATTTCCTTCGTGCACTCTTGAAAATAGGACCTCGTGGACCTGTCTTGGCAAAGGCAACAGACTTTTGATAAATCACATCAGCATCAACAAACTCATTTTTGTCCAGAACATGTGCCCTGCCACTTCCAGTAGCCTGCTTTAAAAGAAGTAACACTCCCTCCATATAGGATAATGACATTGAATCAGTCTTTGCATCATCCTGGCCATTCAAACCTTCAGCATTTTTCCTGGTAGTCTCGAATGCACCAATCTCATCACTGCTGTCCATTGGACGAGCAGAAGCTTCCAGTTCATCTGGATATTGTACAGATTTTCTACACTCAACAGGAGATCTGTGAACTGGATCTCCATTTTCACTGTCGTCTGATATGACACTTTGGCCATGAAATGCCAACTTAAGGGATGGAATTACTGAATCTGAAGTGGAAAGTTCTAACGGAGCAACAACTGAGGGTTCGATTCCAACTACACCCATCTTCGAAGTTTCTTCACTAGTGAACGCATGTTGATCAATTCCAACTCCAAAATTATCTTCGTCGGACGGACAAAGAGATGGTCTCCAAGCATTTCCTCTCCACATCAGTATATTTTCAAACTCAAAAGACAGTAAGATGCATGGAACAAGATCCTGAAAGATACAGTCAATCATGTTCTGAACAAAATAACCATATAACTAAGCAATATGACAGATTAATCAAACCTTTAGTTTAGCACCAATTTTTCTGCAATCACTTTTGTTGAGACCTGAGCAATCAATTCGGACAAGATCACACGCTTCAAATGCTTCTCTAACTTCCTTCACAAGGTGAGTGTAAACACCATTTTTCCCTGTAAAAAAATGACACGGGTTGGTGATTCTGGTAGGAGCAATAGGATATGGCAAAATCTCTGAACCATACAATACAAACATGGGATGATTGCAATGTTGTATACGGTTGTACAATATGCACCACTAACAAATTCAGAGAGCTTGGAACAGGGCTACTGTAGCAAATAGGGGAAATTATAGCTCTAAGACCAAACCACACCAAGTTAACCCAAAGCAGGTATGAATATATATGTTGAGTTTGGTCACGGGCATTACATCTTTATTTTTTATTAACATATGAACTACGTAGAACAAATAATATAAAAACACACACCATTTTGCGATAATAACTACTTCAGCCTTGTTACAGATATTCTCATTGCTCATCTATTGACTGGAACAATTGTACGCCATGCAGCACTATTTGGGTTTTCTTTCTCCTCACTATGTTATGTATGAAACCCGTTGTTTAAAGTAACACTGCAGAATAAGAATTACATGAAAGAAAGGCATCTTTACCAAGTTTGCAAATTGGTGTCAATTGACGTCCTCGCTTGCGCATTTGTGTTGCCTCGTCTGGAGTTAGGCCATCGGGCACCGTTTTGACCAGGCGAGGGTACACTGGCGCAGCAGGTTTCCAGAGCATAAGTGGAAATACTGGGCGAGTCCTGTAATTGTAGTTTCTACCACGAAAAAGAAATATAACACCCCCCTGACGGTGAATTACTTTTCCTCCAACTTTTTCCTGCGCAAGTATGTGGCGTAAGTCATCAGAAAGCAATCTATAGACAAGCTGCATCAGACAAGAAAAAGGCAACTACAAGAAGGAGTTCAGTAAGCAGCAGAGCTCTAACTAGACAGCTTTTAGATTAATTTTTTTAAGATGAGGAACTGGTTCACTCACTGCTGCACTAAAAAACAAGGGTGGCAAATTTAATTGAGGAATAAAATAGACGGGTTTGAGGGATTCTAAGTAAGATAGCATGTATCCTGGATAGAGTGCATGATACAAAAATGTTCTCAGAAATACTATTCTGACATTACTCTGATAGTTGCACCAAGTGTGCGCATACAAAAATATCTCAGTACAATGGCTAGTATCTGAAACAAGATGTAGTATCACAGAGAACCGTATAGAGGGTGGTAGCATAGTTACCTCTAGCTGTTGGCAGATATTATCCATGTCAACTGTACATACACCTTTGCATTTTATCTTGCAAACTCTTTTCCTCTTCCAATGTGCATGAATGTTCTCCAACATATTGTGTGTTAAACCATCCCTACCTGCAGAAGTGGGCATTTTTAAACTAAAAGGACCGTACTGCAACATCAGAACTAAAACAAGAATATGTTTAGCTAAGCAAATAGTACTTAATTTGTTTCACAGTTCTTCTTCCATGTTTTCAACCAACTTATTTTTTCATTCCTAGTTCAACTATCTTCTCCCTTATTCCATACTGTTCAATAATCTCGTATACGCAACACAAAAATCAAATGTTCGGTTTAATTGGGCTATCCTACATTCCTGCTACAAAGCTGCGCTGAGGGAACTCACCCATATTTAGTTGCCGCGTCGCCTTGAGGTTTGCCTTGACGAGCTCTGCCACTTCCTCCCTGGTGAGCGGCTCCCCGAGGACCTCCTCCCGGGACACCGCTTGGTACCTTGGCTCCATCCCGGCGAGGAATGGCCCCGGCGACTGCACGGGCTTGACCCCTTTCTTGCCATGCGGCGGTAGCACGAAAGAGTCGAACTCAGGCAGCTCCTTGCGGCTCTTGGGGAGAGGCTTCCTCCCGGTCCACGGGCGCGGCGTGGCTTCGGGACCGAACGGCAGGAACGGAGCCTCGCGGAGCGCAACCGGGCGGGCTCGCGGGGCCTCCGTGTAGCTGTACTGGAACTCGAACGGCGCCCCCTCGAGGCGGTAGGCGAGGCCACGGTCGGTGACGCGGACGCCGGCGGCGGGCTCTCCAGTGTCAGGGACGGGGATCTTCTTTGCACGGTGGCCGCGCGAGAAGGCCGGGTGAGAGGGGACCGGAGCTCGGCGGCGCACGGGGTCGGCGGCAGGTTGATTCTGGTGGGAGAGGGAGAGGCAGGTGCAGAGGCGGAGTGAGCTCCGGAGCCGTAGACCAGGGTGCTGGGCTGGGGCAAGGAGGGAGCAAGATGGGAGTGTATTGGTCGCCATGGATGGGGGGATTCGATCTTTGGTTCCAGAATTGAGCGGCACTTTTGGATAGAAGACCAAGCGGAATGTAATTCTCTCGGGACCAAGGTTTTTTTTAGTGAATTTTTTTTCGAGAGATTTTTACTGAAATTTGGTTGAATGCAAATTATCGTATCTTTTGACAAATCTACGTTAGGCAAAACTATGCAAATTAATCGTATCTTTTGATATCATGCATGTAAAATATTTATATGTCATAACAATTAATGATGAAATAGATTGTGTTGGTATCGTAGGTAGATACGATATCATAGCACGTGGATCTAGGAAAAATAATTTCAAATAAATCTTGTACACAATTTTACATTTAGATTCTACAAAACAATAAATAAATTAACACTATGGTACTACAAAATGATACTATACATTGTGGAGATGTATCATATACTATATGATACTCCATATTGTCACTAATCTTAGACTAGTCATAGTAAAAATATCATAGGTAATATCGTACATGTCATGTTGACAAAAATATTATAGAGTTTTTTCTCCTATTATCTCGTTATTCTCTCTCAACAATCCAAGCTGACGGGCTGGATTCGATTGATTTTGTTCCAACGCGAAACTGTTATACCAACAAACAAGGTGATCTTCACCACCACATTGACGACCTGGCGTGGATCTTCAGCCACGCAAGCAGAACGCGGCAACGTTGGCATCTACGGCGATGCAAACCATCCGATTGTCCGGATAGGTCGATCCGTGGATAGAATTTGGGTCACGGTCAAGCCTGTTTGGCCAGTGCGTCCAGCGGCACGATCCATCATGTCCGCGTGCGTCAAAAAAACCAAATGAAATTTAAATTTCGCACGAAATTTAGGTTATATTTTTATTGATTCGTACATAATTTACATAGAAAACATCAAAACATTGGAGCAATCTTAGCCATCAAAACATAAACATCAAACATTAGAGCAATCTTAGACTTCCAATCGGAGACACCAAACATCCAATTAATCTCATGCATCTCCTCCATCTACTAAATATGGAAACTCATAATCATGGGTCTAGATGAAAACTCACAATCACCGGATGGAAATAGAAACTCACAATCACAGGAAGTCATATTAAACGGAAAGCCACCATCACACGGAAAATATATAAAAAATCATGACTCCTCCTTCTACCATTAAATTGAAGTTGTTGTCCCACTCAACATTTGATTCACATACACCATCAGATGTCCTTTTGCTTATTCATTCCACGCGGGGAGGAATCAAGGAAAACAATAGTATCTTCCAATCAATATTTGTTCTTATTACCTTGTTGATAGCTGCAAACATCATTTTTTTCTAAACTTGGAAAGCTATCCTAAATAAAGTAAATAATCTTGTAAAATATTTCCTTCTTTTATTCGCTAATAGCGGTTTCTGTAGGAGAGTTCCAATTACAAGAGATTTTTCTCCTATTATTCGGTTATTCTCTCTCAACACTCCACGCTGACTGGCTGGATTTGATTGATTTTGTTCCAACGCAAAACTGATATACCAACAAATAACTGTAATCTTCACCAGCACCTTGACCCGGCGTGGATCCTTAGCCACGCAAGCAGAACGCGACAACATTGGCATATGCGTGGATCCTTAGTGTGAACTGCCGGGGGCTTGGGAACCTCGCGGTAGTTCGAGAGCTTCGCGGTTTCATGAAGCGGGTAGATCCCGTGCTGCTTTTTGTGATGGAGACAAAGGTCAGCGCAAAACGGGTGGAGAAACTTGCTGGTACATTCGGTTTTGCCGGAGTATTTGCAGTGGGCAGCGAGGGTTTAAGTGGAGGTATTGGCCTGTCCTGGTCCTCTGCTGTGGAGGTAGATATAAAAAGTTTTAATAGTCATCACATTGATGTTGTTGTTCAGTCTAAAGATGGTTCGGTTCCGCCATGGCGTTTTACGGGTGTGTATGGGGAACCGAGAAGAGAGAACAGGCACCAAGTGGACGTTGCTTCGTCGTCTACACTAGCTCCGAAGCTTACCGTGGCTATGTTGTGGGGATTTCAATGAAACTTTACATAGTACGGAACACTTTAGTGCGCATATGAGGGAGGAATGGCAGATGCGAGCTTTTCGAGAGGCCATTGCTGATTGTGAGCTGCGGGATCTAGGCTATTCTGAACTCCCGTATACTTGGGATAACCGACAAGAGGGTAGTTCAATTGTGAAAGCCAGGCTTGATAGAGCGCTGGGAAGTGATGCTCTCCTAGAAATTTTTCGGTGTGTCAATGTCAAGCATATTTCGTTGGTCCAATCTGACCACTGTCTGATTTCTTCGGTTTTGAGGAAGGTTGCCCAAGGCAGCTATGGGGGCAGACGTACCTCCAGGTATGAAAATGTGTGGCAAACTCATGACAAGGTGGTGAATGATCTGTGACATAAGTCTGTAAAGGGAAGTGTCTTAGTAGGTTTTTCCAATGCTTTGAAGTCTATGCAATCTGGCATGGATGCCTGGGGATCGGCCACTTTCGGAAATTTCAAAAAGAAGTTATCTAATTTGCGCAGAGAACTAGATCGGGTTCGGCGAGTCTCTGTAGGCCGAGGGCCTTTGGGAGAGGAGAAAAAACTGATGGAGAGGATTAGTGAAGTCCTTTATCAGGAGGAGATTTGGATTAAGCAAAGAGCTAGAGTTAACTGGTTAAAATCTAGTGACCGCAATACTGCTTATTTCCATGCGTATGCATCTAAACGGAAGAGGATGAATTCGATTGTCTCTCTTCAATGTGAGGATGGCTCTTGGTGTGATGACCCGGAGTCGATGAAGACCGAGATCCAAACCTTTTATAAGAACCTTTACTCATCCGAAGGGGCACCGAATTTTCAAGGCTTACTACAGCTTGTGGAAGAGGCGACTGGCGATGATGATAGGGCTCGCCTTGGTGCTGCGTTTTTAGCGGAGGAAGTCAAGCACTCTCTATTTCAAATGCATCCTTCTAAAGCTCCAGGTGTTGATGGGTTTACCGCTGGATTCTACCAGCGTCATTGGGACTTGATTGGCCAGGACCTGTGTGATGCGGTTCTTGGTTTTCTTAATGGGGGAGAACTCCCGGACCTGCTCAATGATACTGCTATCCCGTTGATCCAAAGGTTCAGAATACTCAATCCATTCAACAATATAGGCCTATCTCCTTATGCACTGTGTTATACAAAATTTCTACCAAAACAGTTGCGAACAGGATGAGGCCGACTTTGGAGTATACCATTGGATAGGAACAAAGTTCCTTTGTCCCGGGAAGACTAATATCTGATAATGCCCTAGTGGCTTTTGAGTGCATTCACTTTATGAAAAGAAAGAAGAAGGGGAAGAAAGGAAATTGTGCTATTAAACTGGATATGATGAAAGCTTACGATCGAGTGGAATGGCCTTTTATTGAGGCTATGATGATGAAGCTGGGTTTTCCACATAATCTTTTTCAGTTGATCCTGACTGTCAAGTTTTCGGTCAAAGTGAATGGGGGGCTCCACGATCCTTTTACACCAACTTGGGGTATTAGGCAAGGGGACCCCATGTCACCTTATTTATTCCTCTACTGTGGGCAGGGCTTAACGAACGCTTGTACGTCATTACAACACCGGTTTTATTGATAGAGGAGTGCGCGTGTGCAACAGGTCACCATGGATTTCGCATCTGTTATTTGTGGACGACTGTCTTATTTTCATTAATGCAAATAGACAATGTGCAAGGAGATTGGAGGAGATTCTCCAAATTTATGATAAAGCTTCAGGTCAGATGGTTAATAAGTAGAAGACTGCTCTCTTTTTAGTCCCTGTACCTCTGACATTCAAAGGGAGTCGGTGAAGAACTGTTTGGGTATACAAACTGAAGCCTTCTCCGAGAAATATTTGGGCCTTCCCACGGCTATTGGTAGACTCACTAGTGAAGCTTTTGAGTATATTGCAGATAGTGCCAAAGGAAGTGTGAATGGATGGGCAGAAAAAACTTGACTTATCCGGGTAAAGAAGCTCTTATTAAATCTGTCATTCAGGCTAAATCAACTGACAGTATGAGTTGCTTCCTCCTATCCAAGGGGTCCTGCAAGAAGCTAACATCTATCTTAGGAAAATTTTGGTGGGGTGGAAATCTAGACAAGAGATCTATGCATTGGATCTCTTGGGAGAAATTGGCAATCCCCAAATGCCAAGGTGGAATGGGCTTTCGGGATATGCATGCCTTTAATATTGCTTTCTTAGGGAAACAAGCTTGGAGAATTATTATGAAGCTTGAATCTCTGTGTTCTCAAGTCCTGAATACCAGATATTTGCACAACCAAAGCTTCATGGAAGCTACTGCGCCCAGGGCGGCGTCCAGGACTTGGCGATCGATTTTGGCAGGAAGGGAGGCTTTAAAAGCTGGGTTGGTAAAACGAGTTGGCTCGGGAGAGTCTATCTCTATTTGGGAAGACAGATGGCTTTCGGATACTACCACTATGCGGCCCATGGGCCGACTTAGGAGTTCTGACCTTCGCACGATCGATGAATTGATCACCTCCGAGCGTCAGTGGAATGTGCCGCTGATCCGGGGGCTGTTTTTTGGTCCTGATGATGATGCGATCTTGAAGATCCCTCTGAGCAGACAGGCTGGAGATGATTTCCTGGCATGGACTCATGAGAAGTTAGGAGCTTACTTAGTCAGATCAGCCTATAGATCATTGGTCATGAAACAACAAGAGGAGGATATGGCGCAAATCGAGGCCCCTTCTTCCTCTAATAGTAAAGATAAATGGAAAAGGTTATGGAATTTGTCAGTGTAACCTAAGGTGCGGGTTTTTTGGTGGAGAGTTCTTCGTAGTATTTTACCGGACTATGGGACTCTCACACGGCGGCATATCAGAGATAGCAGCACCTGTGCAATCTTTAAGGCGGAGTCTAAGACACTCATGCATGCTTTGATTGAATGCAACCATGCTAGATCATTTTGGACAGCTACCAAAGAGGTTTTATTACTGGAACTCCCAAGACTCCACCCTTTGACATGGCCGGAAGACATCCTGAGTGATCCGTCTTTTAAGCAAAGGGAGAGGGAGATGATTATTACTGTGATGTATTCGATTTGGCTATCTAGGAATAATCTGACACATGGTGAAGTTGGTTTTAATCCAACCAAATCTATGGAGCTTATCTAGGAGACTCTTCAGCTGATTGAGTTGTCGAAGGAGAAAAGGAATGGGAAGTCACCGAGACGTCCATGTAAGTGGAGCAGGCCGCTAGAGAATATTGTCAAGATAAACTCTAACGTTGCGCTATCGCTGGAGTCTGGGTTGGCATCGTTGGGAGTGGTAGCCCGTGATTGCAGGTCGTTCCGGGGAGCGACCTGCAAGGTTTTCCTAGGTATTAAAGGGCCACCGGTTGCTGAAGCTCTAGCTCTCCGCGAGGCGGCATCTTTTGCAGTGGAAAAGGGTTTTCAGAAGGTAATCTTTGAAGTCGACTGTTCGGAGCTGGTGCGCCACTAGGAGGAGCGCCGAGGCGATCGGTCGGTGATCAAGCCTATCTTAGATGAGATTAGCGAGCTTTTTGGTTCTTTTGCTTTCAGTAGTTTGGTTTTTGCTCGTTGCGAGGCTAACCACGAGGTTCACTCTTGTGCGAAATATGCAATTTTACAAGAGGGGTCGTTTTTGTGGGATGCTGAGCCACCTACTTTCTTAGTTCACAGTCTTAGAACTGATTGTAATACTATGTTGCTAAGTTAATAAAGCTCGCCGTTTTACCCTAAAAAACATTGGTATATGCTAGGAAGAGCACAGTGATCGACAAGTCGGTGATGCAAACCATCTGATTCGGTCCGGATGGGTCGGCCCACGAATAGAATTTGGGTCGTGGTCAGGCCTGTCTGTCCAGTGCGCCCAGCAGCACGACCCATCATGTCCGTGGAGCGCCAAAAAATACAAATGAAATCTAAATTTTGCGAGAAATTTAGGTTATATTTGCATTGATTCATGCATAATTTACATAGAAATTTATAAAGGGGAAAAAGAAAACCTAGCTATGGCCCTGGCCGTCGTTGTCCTTGCCCTTGGCCTGCGGTGGTGGCGGGGCCACCTATATCTCGTCATCGAACATGAGATCGACGTACTCCAGTGATGCCCAGAGGTTCGTAGGAGGCAGCATAGGCTGCGCGCACGTGTCGATCACCTTCCCAAGGCACATTGGACACTCATGCTAAGGCACAAGCGATTGAGATGGCTACCCCATCTGCCCGTACTCTTGGGCCTGTGGTGGCGCGTGAAGGGCCACGTAGAGATAAACAAAACCTTTTTACCTACGCGGTGATCCCAAGATCCAACTCAGGTAGAAGGCCACGAGGATTACCACTAGACGCGCAGTTGCAGAATTGATGAAGCACGTCGCTTGATGCAGTGTAGTCCTCGCGATCTATTCCGGTTCCATGATCTATGATCCGTTCTTTCTTCATGGTCGTCGAAGTGTTGAACGTACAACACCTCCGTCGGTATCCACACGTATGAGGAGGAGCGCCGACGATGGACTGCTAGGTCCGGTACGACGGTGACAGGACGGACTGGGGCTAGGGTTTCCCTGCTTATGACATAATTTTTGGGAGCTCTTTATGAGACTTGTAATCCCTGCTTTCCTCTTTGAAGGACCCTTTCTTTTACTTTATAGTTGAGTCAGTAAACCTTTCCCTTCTATCTCGGCAAGTATTTTGAGTTGATGTATTTCATTCATTCATACATGATTTATGCATTCATGTTTCTTATGTTCCTTGTTTTGCACATTGCTCTTATCTTGATGTTTATTACTTTGAAAGCTTTCTTTGTAAAACCAGCTATTTGTGAACTCCAGCAAATTATCAACTATTCTTCGACCAAGAGCTAAGTTTGCTATTACCAATTATGATTCACTTTTTGGATCTTTATTGTGTTTCCTTTACTCATTGCAAGTTGAGTTGTATAATAGTGAGTTGCTTTCTATTATGATCTATGTATTAGATGAATGTGATGCTTCTTGTCCGTATTCTTTTATCGACTCTTCACTCCATAAACTTGAGGTCATATTTATTGAGCTCAGTTTCGCTTAGGGACAAGCGAAGTCTAAGCTTGGGGGAGTTGATACGTCCATTTTGCATCACTATTCTATGTCTTAATTCACTATTATTCATTGATATATTTCGTATTGAGAGGTGATACTTATGTTATTTCATCTGTTTTTGCATGGTTGATGACTTTTGGAGCATGGACCGCTGCAGTTAGGATTCTGATGGAAAAGGTGCTGTTTTGAGGCAAAATTCGCGAAGATCAGAAAATCCGGGAAAATATACGGAAAATCCTATTTTTCCAGAAGATTAAGGATGCCAGAAGATGGAGTGGAGATGGGCCACAGGGGGCCCACACCACCCCATGGCGCGGGTAGGCCTAGGCCGCGCCAGGGAGTGGTGTGGCCACCCTGGCCCACTCCAGCCTCTCCCCTCTGGCGTATATCTTCCTCCCGAAACCCTAAGACTCGGGGAGCAACCATAGAAAGATTCCGCCGCCTCTACGGGGCAGAAAACACCGAGAGAGAAAGATCTCTCCGGCAGACAGATTTCTGCCGGGGGAATTCCTTCCCGGAGAGGGGAGATCGTCGCCATCAACACCACCATCAAGCTGGACTTCATCGGGATCATCATCATCATCACCACCATCATCACCATCAGCACCCTCATCACCATCTCCATATTGCTGTAACAATTGCGTTGAATCTTGCATAGTTCATAGGGGAAACTTTCCCGGTGTTGATTACTCTTTGTAGTTGATGCTATTGAGTGAACCATTGAATTATTATTTATGTTTAGATTGTTATACATCATTATTCCATCTCTGATCATGATCCATATGATGTCTTGTGAGTAGTTCGTTTTGTTCTTGAGGACATGGGAGAAGTCTTGTTGTTAGTAGTGGAGTTGCGTTGAGAAAGATTCAATAGATTGTTATTTAAGTTGTGGTGTACTTCTTCTAGTGGTGTCATGTGAACGTCGACTACATGAAACTTCACCTATATGGGCCTAGGGAATGCATTGTGTATTTGGCTACTAATCGTAGAGGTTGCCGGAGTGACAGAAACCTGAACCCCCGTTAGGAAACCATTGCACAAGGGACGTAGGGGTCTTAGAGTTTAAAGCTGTGGTTAGGTTTCTACCTTAATTACTTTCTTGTACTTATGGATGTTTGCAAGGGGGTTTAATCACAAGTATGTATTAAGTCTTGGATGGGACGGTACATTAGCACAGGTTCCCCCACACAACACTTAGCAAGCTAGAGAAGATTAATCGACTATATGAAGCGAAAGCACTTGACAGTCTTCCCATGTGTCCTCGAGAACGTTTGGTCATCTATAGAAATACAACCGGCTTGTCCTTTGCTGCATAAAGGATTGGGCCACTTGCTGCATTTATTCTTCCTACTGTCTTTTATTTACTCGTACTTTTTTTACTTGCTTTATCGAAAACCCCTAAAAATACGTTTGCTAAGTATTTGCAGAGAATTCCTGATCCATACCACAGCCAGCACCTTCTGCTCCTCGTTGGGTTCGACACTCTTACTTATCAAAAATACTGCGATACACCCCCTATACTTGTGGGTCATCAAGACTATTTTCTGGCACCGTTGCCGGGGAGTGAAGCGCTATTGGAGAGTGGAAACTGGTAAAGGAAACTTCTACTATGAGTATTGTTTACTTCTGCTAGTTGCTTTATTTTCGTTATGGATAATTCGCTGAGTTTCTTATTTGGTAATGCTACTACCATTGCTAAGGTAGTAGATAAGCCACCACCTGCTGAGAAAGATGTTTTCAAAATACCTACAAGAATTTTTGATCGTGTTATGGATAACTACTATGTTGGGGATGGAACTGTCCATCCCGGTGATCATTTGCTCTTTATACACGAATTATGCGGGTTGTTCAAGTGTGCAGGTATTACTACAGATCAAGTTAAGGAGAAGTTATTCTCATTATCACTGAAAGGAAGAGCTGAGGAATGGTATAAGCTGCTAAAGAATGGTCAAGCTCTGGAATGGGAGGAAATAGTGCCTCTCTTTTATTCAAAGTTGTATCCTCCTAGTGAAATTCATAAAGATCGGAATCAAATATACAACTTTTGGCCTCTTGATGGAGAGAGTACTGCTCAAGCTTGGGGGAGATTGAAGTTACTAATGCTCAAATGTCCCATTCATGAGCTCCCCAACAATATTATTATCAATAACTTTTATGCAAGGCTCCCTCTACATGACAGGGATTTATTGGACGCTTCTTGTGCTGGATCATTCACTCGTATGGAAGAAGAAGTTAAATGGGACCTTCTAGACCGTATTCTAGACAATGCTGAAGCTTGGGAAAATGACAAAGGTAGAAAGTCAGGTATAAATTATGATTATGAATGCATTGAATCTTTTATGGGAACTGATGACTTTCAAAATATTAAAAATGCTTATGGTCTAGACTCTCAAGCTATTGCTTCTTATCTTAAGGCTTTTGCTTCTTATATTGAAGTGCCTAAAAAGAAGTGGAATAAGTATCATGAACCTTATAAAGATATTTCTAAGAGTGTTCCTGCAAGAAATACTGAAGTTTATATTGCTAGTCATGTTTTACCTAAACCTTATATTGAGAAAATGCCTTTCCCAGTTAAGGTAAAGGAGCATTCTATGATAGCTAGTATGGTTAATGAAAGTATGAGTAGGGCCGCTGAACCTAATAAACAATGATTGATGAACCTATTGTAGCAAATGTGAAAGACTTTGTTGCTAAATATGAAAATGAGGGACACACTATCCTTTGTAAGGATACCTCTAATAATCCGTTTGCTAAAAATTCGTTTGCTAAGTATTTGTAGAGAATTCCTGATCCATACCACTAGCCAGCACCTTCTGCTCCTCGTTGGGTTCGACACTCTTACTTATCGAAAATACTGTGATACACCCCCTATACTTGTGGGTCATCACTTATATAGGGAGTGAAAGTGGGCTCCACTCACTTATGTCCCATTCACTAAAAGGCCTATATTAGTCACTGCAAGTCCAACTTGCTGACTGAGTCCATGTCTCTATTTGGGTCCAACCCAAATAGATTCCCTGTTTGGGTCTAACCCAAACTTTCTCGCGCTCTTAAGTGTGTGACCCAACAGGCTCATGGTAACCCAGACACGATTCCGAGTCTCACTCGTGATCGATCAGTCGGTAGCGGCCCCTAGCAGAACATGCCGACTCCCAAGTACCAATAAGTCATGATGACGTACCTTTCCAATGCGACTTTCGTCTAAGTCCCTTTTGCCTCACGATATACCTTGTCGGACTATAGGCGGATGATCGTCATCCCTTAAATAGTCTGACTCTCTTTCTCGATCCGAGATAAGTGATTCATCCGACTAACTCTTAGTTGGTTGCCTCGGTTAACACTTAACCGAGATGCGCATGGCCATGCTTTCCGAATCATATCTTCCGAGAGGGCCTAGAGAATATCTCTCTAGACGGAGGGGGAAAATCCCATCTTGGTCATTCACATCACGCAGCTTGATTCACAGTCGACCGGAACTCCGCCTTTATAACTGCCCATTGATGGAACAGCTTTTGACAGAACCTAAGTCGGTGATCCTCAACTCGGACTGTGCAATAACCTCAGGTCTAAGGATTACATTGATTGAGACATGCAAATGACGACTTGTTCGTTGTATCTCAATATGGGCCAGTCCGACTCGCTAAATTCTTTAGCTAAATCCGTGTAAGTCAGGATAGCATCTCCATGCCCATGACAAGTAGAACCTAGTCATCTGCCGACTTTCACATTGGTCTAAGTTGTGTGTCTGGCACAACCTCAATGACCAAGGACAATTAGTATGAACAACATGAATATGCAGTTCCACAATCGAATCACATATTCAATGATACATATCAGCAGTTCATACATGGACCATAACCTTATGAATACATTGGGAAATATCATCAACCATGATTACCTCTAGGGCATATTCCCAATAGTCTCCCACTTGCACTAGAGTCAATCTTCCGACATCACATGTCTAGGCATCTAATGCCCATTGCTCTCAGGTGCGCCTCATGCTTCGGCTGTGGAAGTGGCATTGTCAACGGATCCGCAATGTTTGCATCCGTGTGTACCTTGCATAACTTGATATCACCTTGATCCAGGAACTGGCGAATAAGGTGGTACCGCATGAGTATATGTTTGTTCTTCTGGTGTTGTCTAGGTTCCTTGGCTTGTGCGACAGCACCATTGTTGTCACAATACACGTCTAACGGATTGGACGAGCCCTAAATCACACCAAGATCCATGAGGAAATTCCTCATCCAAACGGCTTCTTTTGCCGCCTCCGAGGCAGCAATATACTCAGTCGTAGACGCAGACACCGTTTCTTGCTTGGAACTTTTCCAGCTCACAACCCCTCCGTTTATCACAAAAACATATCCGGATTGCGAACGAGAATCATCCGAATCAGTGAGATAACTCGCACCCGTGTAACCCCTTACACTGAGTTCATCCTCACCTCCATAAACCAGGAACATATGCTTAGTCCTTCTCAAGTACTTGAGGATATTTTTAGCCACTGCCCAATGGATTTCTCCAGGGTCAACCTGGTACCTGCTCACAACACTTAGAGCGTAGGAAACATCCGGCCTAGTACAAATCATAGCGTACATGATGGATCCGACTGCAGAAGCATATGGAATCGCACTCATCCGACTTTGCTCATCAGTTGGCGAAGGACACTGAGTCTTGCTAAATTTTACTCCATGGGACATCGGTAAGAACCCCTTCTTAGATGATTCCATGTTGAACTTCTTCAACACTTTTTCCAAATATGTACTCTAACTCAATCCAATGAGCCGCTTTGATCTTTCTCTATAGATCCGGATTCCTAGTATGTAAGTCGCCTCACCCAAGTCTTTCATCGAAAAACTCTTTTCCAATGATTCCTTGGTCTCTTGCAACATCCGGACATCATTTCCAATCAGCAATATGTCATCCACATATAGGATCAGAAAGTTTACTTTGCTCCCACTAAACTTCTTGTATAAACAAGAGTCATGATCACTCTTGATGAAGCCAAACGATTTGACTACCTCATCAAAGCGAATGTTCCAACTCCGAGATGCTTGCTTCAACCCATAAATGGATTTCCGAAGCTTGCATACCTTGTCAGCATTAGCCAGATCGACAAAACCCTCGGGTTGTATCATATACATGTCCTCGGTTAAATTTCCATTAAGGAAAGCCGTCTTGACATCCATTTGCCATATCTCATAGTCGAAATAGGCTGTTATAGCTAACATGATCTCAACTGATTTAAGCATCGCCACAGGAGAGAAAGTCTCATCATAGTCAACTCCTTGAACTTGTCGGAACCCCTTCGCGACAAGTCATGCCTTATAGATAGAAACATTTCCATCCATATTAGTTTTCTTCTTGAAGACCCATTTGCACTCGACAGGTCTTGCACCATCTGGCAGATCAACCAAGTTCCAAACTTGATTTTCATCCATGGACTTTAAATCGGATCTCATGGATCCAAGCCATGACTCGGAATCAGAACCCACCATCGCTTCCGAATAAGTTGCCGGCTCATCACTGTCTAACAGCAACACATCACGAACACTTCGCAATCTGGCTGATCTTCGTAGAGTCAGTGCAGTTGCCGGCTCAGGTACCACGACCGGCTCAACCTCCAAGGCTTTTGCCGGCTCGCTACTGGCTGGTACCTCTCGAATTTCTTCGAGTTGCACCGTGCTCCCACTGACTCCCCGACTAAGAAACTCTTTCTCAAGGAAGACACCGTTCCGAGCGACAAACACTTTGCCCTCTTCTTGGTTGTAGAAGTAGTAACCCAAGGTTTCCCTTGGATACCCCACGAAAATACACTTATCCGACTTAGCTATAAGCTTGTCCGACTGAAGTCGCTTGACAAAAGCTTCACAACTCTAAATCTTAAGAAAAGACAAACTCGGTTTCTTGCCAGTCCACATCTCATGTGGTGTCTTCTCTACCGACTTTGATGGTACTCTGTTTAGTGTGAACGCTGCAGTTTCTAGACAATAACCCCAAAATGATAAAGGTAGATCTGTCAGACTCATCATTGATCGTACCATGTCCAACAAGGTCCGATTCCTCCTTTCTGACACACCGTTTCGATGCGGCATTCCTGGAGGAGTGAGCTGGGGAACTATTCCACAACTCTTTAGATGGTCATCAAACTCATGGCTCATGTACTCGCCTTGTCGGTCCGACCGAAGAAACTTTATTTTCTTGCCAAGTTGATTTTGTACCTCATTCTGGAATTCCTTGAACTTTTCAAAAGCTTCCGACTTATGTTTCATCAAGTAGATATATCCATACCTACTCAAATCATCAGTGAAGGTAATGAAGTACTCATAACCACCTCTGGCTGTCATGCTCATTGGGCCACATACATCACTATGTACTAGTCCCAATAAGTCGGACGCCCTTTCACAACTCTTTGCAAAAGGTGTCTTGGTCATCTTGCCGAGAAGGCAGGATTCGCATGTCTCGAACGACTCCAAGTCCAATGAAGTTAGGAGTCCATAATCATGGAGCTTCTCTATGTGTTTCCAACTTATATGACCAAGTCGACAATGCCAAAAGTAAGTCATATTCAGATCATTTGGTTTCAACCTTTTCACATTTATATTATAGCCAGATTCACCATCAAGATTCAAAATAAATAACCCGTCCTGGACGGGTGCAAAGCCGTGAAACATATCATTCAAATATAAAGAACAACCATTATTCTTAATATTCGACTCATAGCCCTGTCTCATCAAACATGAGGCAGAAATGATGTTTCGACTAAGCACTGGAACATAATAACAATTATTTAGCTCCATTATGAATCCAGAAGGTAAATGAAGTTGCATTGTGCCGACTTCCAACGCAGCGACTCTCGCTTTGTTGCCGACTCTAATGTCAACCTCGCCTCTTGCAACGCTCCTAGTTCTTACCAGTCCCTGCAATGAGTTGCAGATGTTAATGACTGATCTGGTATCATATACCCAAGAACTACCAGGTGCATCAGCAAGATAAATGTCTATAACATTGCAAACAAGTGTACCTGAGCCAGAAGTCACACCTCCACTCTTGGCTTTGTTAGCCAGATACTTGCTGCAATTCCTCTTCCAGTGGCCATCCGACTTGCAGTAGAAGCAAGTGGATCCGACTGCATGAGATGGCTTAGTCCCTGAGGAAACACTTTGGAATGGGTCCTCCGCCTTACCTCCCGACTTTGCCTTCTTGTTCTTAGTCCAAGAACTCTTCTTGAACTTAGCCTTATTCTGTACCATCAACACTTGACTAGCAGCTTTATTGAGATCCGCCTCAGCCTGCTTGAGCATCCCATGTAATTCAGTGAGCTTCTTATCCATACCATGCATGTGGTAGTTCGATATGAACTGACCATACGCACTAGGAAGAGAGTTCAGAATTATGTCCATAGCGAACTCTTCGCTTATGGGGTAGCCAAGTCTTTCCAGAGACTGCACGTAACCAACCATCTTGATCACATGCGGACTCAATGGATTGCCATCCTTAAGCTTGCAGCTCAACAAATCCTGAGAGACTTGATACCTCTCAGTCTTTGCCTGAGCCTGGAACATGCTTTTGAGGCTTTCAATCATATCGTAGGCCTCAACATTCTCGAACTACTGCTGCAAGTCCGGTTCCATGTGAGCAAGCATAAGACAACTAATCTCCGTGGATTCATCACAAATCCTACGGTAGGCATTGGTGGCTGACAGTCGCATTCTCATCCGGCTCAGCTGGAAGTGGGTTGTCTCGGACACGGTCCCTTTTTCTTGTTTGAGAACAATTCTCAGATTACGATACCAGTTGGTGAAATTAGTTCCATTCAGCTTATGTTTCTCTAAGATGGTTCTCAAAGCAAAACCGGAAATCTGAGGAAGACTGCTAGGTGCCATTGATCTACAACAGAAAATATGCAAAACACTTTAAGACATGTATCCATAAAGAGCAAGCATATTAAACATTTTAATATTTATGCTCCCACTAGAACCAACACCCCTCCAATGGTTACTTAGTGATTCATGACCCTAAATAAGCAAGTCGACTAGTGAGCTTTAGGATCACCGCTAGCCGTCAAGTGATCTAGGTAGACAACTCCTTGTTAATCGTATCTCATACGACTCTTGTTGGATGGGTGGCATCACATGCCCCGGCTCCCATCCGAATTTTCCCCGAGTCCCACAACCGTTGTGATAGACCCGTCTAGATTACCAAGTGCTTCCGCTGTAAGAGTCCGACTCGAACCCACCTAGTCGAAAATAATTGATAGCACCTCAATTTTATGAGCCCACTACCAAAAATGTCCGACTTGTGATGGTGCAGCACTGGCGGGGAAACCGACTAGACCTTCTTTGAGGGATTACTTTCTACCAAGTATCTAATAGAGGTAAAACAGAGACATAACAATAACACAAAATAAAGCAATTATAATGTGAAATGGTATGGCTCTCTTCATGGCGATCTCCATCTCCACAAAGCTTGTAATCCGACTCGTGTCAACTCTTGTCACGTGCCGTCTTACTCCATGTAGCCGACTTGTACACCGACTTGCATGCCATCCGGATTCTCCAAACAGCTACAATAGCTAGTAATGCAAATTACACAGAGAATCTGACACGCAGGCCGTTATACAATAAGATGACAGCACCTAGGCTCTAGCCGGCTGACAAAAACCGTGATACGCAGATCACGTATGGATTACACACATCACATGCACATAAGCCATACCATTCACAATATCATCCTGCAAAAACAAGTTATGCATAGATACGATATCTACCAGACTCCGATTCGACCAAACTCTTTGATCTTCGATCACCGCATCCGGGTTTACGTGTCATAGTCTACCCCGATGGCGGAAGCCGGCCGGTAGGGGTATGTCGTTCCACGACCTTAGCAGTTAGATCATGGAAACCAGATCATCCATTCCCCCGAGTACAATTGATCCAATCAACTTTGTACAAAACCGATCTATCTCATAGATCGACCACCAAAACTGAAATTAGATCCAATCTAACGCCAACCGCATATCACATATGCGCGATCTCGAGCCTAAAACCAGAAGCTAACGCTCTGATACCACTGAAGGGCCACGTAGAGATAAACAAAACCTTTTCCCTACGCGGTGATCCCAAGATCCAGCTCAGGTAGAAGGCCACGAGGATTACCACTAGACGCGCAGTTGCGGAATTGATGAAGCACGTCGCTTGATGCAGTGCAGTCCTCGCGATCCGTTCCGGTTCCACGATCCATGATCCGTTCTTTGTTCACGATCGTCGAAGTGCTGAACGTACAGCACCTCCGTCGGTATCCACACGTACGAGGAGGAGCGCCGACGATGGACTGCTAGGTCCAGTATAGCGGCGACAGGACGGACTGGGGCTAGGGTTTCCAACACATGGAGTGACCTAAGCTTCTTTTCTAAGCACCTGCGCCCCAGCTTATATAGGGAGTGAAAGTGGGCTCCACTCACTTGTGGCCCATTCACTAACAGGCCTATATTAGTCACTGCAAGTCCAACTTGCTGACTAAGTCCATGTCTCTATTTGGGTCCAACCCAAATAGATTCCCTGTTTGGGTCTAACCCAAACTTGCTCTCGCTCTTAAGTGTGTGACCCGACAGGCTCATGGTAACCCGGACATGATTCCGAGTCTCACTCATGATCGATCAGTCGGTAGCGGCCCCTAGCAGAACCTGCCGACTCCAAAGTACCAATAAGTCATGACGATGTACCTTTCCAATGCGACTTTTGTCTAAGTCCCTTTTGCCTCACGATATACCTTGTCGGACTATAGGCGGATGATCGTCATCCCTTAAATAGTCCGACTCTCTTTCTTGATCTGAGATAAGTGATTCATCCGACTAACTCTTAGTTGGTTGCCTCGGTTAACACTTAACCGAGACGCGGATGGCCATGCTTTCCAAATCATATCTTCCGAGAGGGCCCAGAGAATATCTCTCTAGACGGAGGGGCAAAAATCCCATCTTGGTCATTCACATCACGCGGCTTGATTCACAGTCGACCCGAACTCCGCCTTTATAACTGCCCATTGACGGAACAGCTTTTGACAGAACCTAAGTCGGTGATCCTCAACTCGGACTGTGCAATAACCTCAGGTCTAAGGATTACATTGATTGAGACATGCAAATGACGACTTGTTCGTTGCATCTCAATATGGGTCAGTGCGACTTGCTAAATTCTTTAGCCGAATCCGTGTAAGTCGGAATAGCATCTCCATGCCCATGACAAGTGGAACCTAATCATCTGCCGACTTTCACATTGGTCTAAGTTGTGTGTCCGGCACAACCTCAATGACCAAGGACAATTAGTATGAAAAACATGAATATGCCGTTCCACAATCGAATCACATATTCAATGATATATATATATATCAGCAGTTCATACATGGACCATAACCTTATGAATACATTGGGAAATATCATCAACCATGATTTCCTCTAGGGCATATTCCCAATAGCGCGTGTGGCGGCAACGGCGGGTGAGGAGGCAGATCGACATTGTACATCGTAACCATCCCCGTTAGCTCGACGACGTGGCGGAGCCCTACCCATGTAGTATCCTCTTCTACCACGATGACTCCAGGGCTTGTTGCAGTAGTGCCTCCTCCTCGTAGCCCGCTGCCACGACAGCCTGGTACTCGGGGGGCAGGAGGCCAACGCCTGTGCTGGTGGCATCCTCCACCTCCCGCTTGACGACATTGTATCCTCTGTCATCGTATTGATCATCTTCGTCGTCATCATCGGAGAAAGCGGGGACGCCGTCGTAGAATTCCCATGGTTGGAATGTGTCATGGTAATCTGACACCCGCCGCGCGCTGTGCTCCCACGCGAGGAAGTTGCGCCAGTAGATATCATTATGGTAAGCGCGCTTGAATCGTAGCATAGGAGGAAGCTTAGCGACATCATGACGTATCTCTGCCTTCATCCTCTTCCCCTTCTTCAATGCTGGCAGCATCAACACCCCCTCCATGTTGAGGTGCCAGCCATCGGGGAGGGAGAGATCATGTTGGGTGATGTTGTCCCTCTCCTGCCAGTGTCAGTCGCACTCCTTCACCGGCACATACATCTGGTCCCACTGGCGCTCCTCGTCGGGATCACTACAACAATACAGAGATTTGGTAACACATATCTGTAACATAAGAAAAATTGTGTTACTTCGTGAAATCCTAGTAACACACCAATTATGTCAACGACGAATTTGTAACACAAAGTATGGGAGAGGCAAAGAGTGTTACAAAGTTGTAACACATGATTGAAGGTGTTGCAAGGTAGGAACACATAATATAGTGTTACAATCTTGTAACACATCTGGTGAGGCCCAAAATTAAATGTTACAACCAAAATGACAACATATTAGTTGTGTGTCTCTTTGCCGATGCATTACGCCTTGCATTATCTGACTTTGTATAGCGATTTTGTCCAAAAACGACATCTTAAGCATGTTTGTCGGGGCTTCTCAAACTTTCTAGGTCCGCCACTAGCAAATATAATAGTAGTGTAATGGTAGTTGTTATCTTAACTGTATAATATATTGGTCTTTGGTTAAGAGTCCAAAGCAATGTATTTTTTCATCTTCAAAACAATGTGGTTAATGGTTGAAAGTGAGACAATTAAATGGTTATAAAGCTCATGAATTTCAGACATCGTCATTATTTAGTCCGTGCAACATTTGTGATACTAATTTACTTTAACAATTGTGTTTGACATATTGATAAAAAGTAGGGAGAAATAGAGAATGTAAATCTCAACCTTTACATGGTCGTGTCCTTTAAAAAGATTTATAATAACAATTAGTGTCATATTTATAACTATTGAGTACTACAAAGCTTCCTTGCATGTTACAACTAGTAATTAAATGATAGTATGTGTTTGATAGCTTGCGCACATACAACTCTTTTTCAGAATAGGGAGTATATCATAACGCGGCGTTGTATTCGTGAAACAAATAGAGAACAAAATGTTATGTTTCAAGAGAATCAAACTTGTGACTCAAAGTTGCAAATATCAGTTGAAAAAATTAAACAAATACCCTGAATTACTGTTGCAACAACTACATAGTTTTTAGTGGAAACAACTAGCTAACTAGTTTTTTTGAAACGCTGGCTTGCTTTCTTTTAGTGGTAAGCTATTGTTGATAATCGGTGGTAGTAGTCTTATATTGCTACTCGGCTGGGCTGCCCTACATATTCAAAGCTATATATAATCTTTTCACACAATACATGGGAGGGCCACGACCCAGTTTAACATAGCTCCACTGATCCAAGTACAAACAACAAAATATACACAAAAACATCTCATTGTATGCACGTTGGGCCGAGGACATTGTGAGTAATCTATTTTTCCAACTCATATAGCTAGGACAAAGCCTTGCCGATTACATCTAAGGGACACCGTTTGGTATTTAAACTGGATAGTGTTGTTAGAGTCTTTTAGTATAAATGGTTTATATATGAACATCTCATATTGGCCATTCTTCTCAACTGATCAATACAAATAGTCTGTATTCCATCTCTTTAATGATATAACAGTTTTTTCCAAGTTTTCTTTATATATTTTTGTACTTACTCTTTTGCAGCGACAAGACCCCGAAAAGAAACAACCACATAGAGCGAAGGTTTATTTAGCAACTCATAGAAAAAAGGATAAAGATAAAAACAAGCACGTGGTAGGGTATAAAAGTTCAATTATTTTACAATGTCAAGTTAACATTGAATCAAAAAAGTAGAATATCCCTTATTCTTCTCTTACAGGCCAACTTGGAAGAGCTGGTAAATCTAATAGATGAACAACCAAAGTTGGCACAAAATGACCATGGAAGAGTTGCATGGAAAGGACTTGCCTTGCATACAGTTTTGGGGGATGAAAAGCCTGGACAAGTGCGTGGCATGGGTTTGCTTCCTGTGCCTAACCAAGTTTATGGTTGGGTATCACATTATCTCAAGAACATCGACATGACTATAACAAATGGTTCATCACATGAGGAAGAGACTAATGTTAGGGAGGAAATGGCAAAGCTCATGCGGCATATATAAGAGCAAGACCAACGTATAGAAGAACAAGACTAAATTATTGAAGGATTTAGATACAAGGATGAAGTTTGTGGACTTAATTAAGTTGCAATGATAATTTCATTTCCTGACACTCAAAAACATAAATATTGTACTAACACCTTTTTCCTGTAGTAAAATTTCCATACTAGAGGTAATGGCGAATCTCAACCTGAAGTACCACATAATAAAAGAAAGGTATTTACAAAATACTTGACTCCATTTTTTTTTTGAATTCTCTTTCTCAAGATAACATTTTGTAGAGCGTTCATGCTAGCGGGTCTGATCAAGTACGCTTAGTGACTAGACCAAGTGATGTGATAATGGTAAATCTATTTATTACCACATTGTTTATGTCATAGTTACTAATCACCGTGAATGTAAAATACAGAACAACAATCTCTTACATCAACATGGCATGCCTCAAGATAATGACATGTTTCTTTCAAGCAAACAGGTTAGAGACTTGTTGTTACTCATGTTATAAGAAGACTATATACAACATCCTAATTAACTTCATTGTTGTATATAAGCATCATCCTGAATACGAGGGTAACCATGAGTTCTCATAGAAAGGACAATCGTCACCAACACCTCCTATTTCTGATGGAGGAGAGGTACTGGTAATCTGTTTGGTTACTTGCTGATAATTCTGCTTGGTTTTCTATTGAGAAATGATGATATCCATTATCCATCATATCCAATATTTGTGGAATAAAACTTCATTATGAACTTCGGTTTGCAGAACCATAATGGTAGAATTTTTTCTACTTTGTTTCTCCACAGATGAGAAAGAGAGAAAGAGTGGGGAGAACATGGATGAAAATTCCAGAAGATTACAGAAACAAAACAAGACTATGAGTTATATGTCCTCAAAGCAGCGGCGTGGTCCTTCGTTGGAGGTCAAATAACATAGTATGTTCATGTTGGATCTATGTTCATCAGATTATTTGTATTTTCTTATTATAATGGTGGCTTTATTCCAAATGTAGATTGGTGCAACAGTAATTTTGAAGTCCTCAACCTATCCAAACAAAAGATGTGTGGCATATGCCACTATTTTGGGTAGTAATTCAAAAATATTGGTAGGTGGTGTTGAACTAGGCCGCCAATTTACACAAGTTCAAGTCAATGAACCAATTGAGGAAGATGAAATCTTGGTGAGGGAAAGGGAAAATTGTATGACAATTGGTGATGCTTTTTCTTTTGGGGTACCAACTGGTTGGCCTTCAGCATGTGTATGTTATTGCTTGAGTTTTGGTAATTTAATTTCATACATAATTCTATTTTTCTTTGCATATTGAGAAGATAAATAGCTAAGAGTTAATTTTGATGCTTGGTCTAGTGATGTTATGACGATACAAAATCTGGAAGATTGGTTCAAGATAGAGCAAGGAAACATGCTAGCGGCCATGATTGGTGTCAATTATATGAAATATTTCACATATTGTAGTTTACATTAGTGTTTAGAAATGTTATATTTTGCTTCAATATCTACTCTATGTTCATTGTTGCAAATGCTGTTGAGTGACATGAAACACGTTGGTATTTATATATCCTTAATACAGTTAATATGAACGTGGTGCTTGCTTGTGGCTCAAGATATGTAGAGCTCGTTGGAAACCCCAAGAGGAAGGTATGATGAGCACAACAACAAGTTTCCCTTAGTTATGACACCAAGGTTATCGAACCAGTAGGAGCAAGGAAACAACTCCAAGGTGTTGCTAATAACTTGGAATCCTGCATAACACAACCACAGAACTTTGCCCCAACTTACAGTGAGGTTGTCAATCTCACTGGTTTTGCTAAAAACAAAGGATTACACGTATTGTGTGGAAGATAGTAATTGCTTGCAGAAAGTAAATAGTAAACGGTAAACATTAGATAGTATATCAATGGTAAAGGAATGAACTAGGGTCCACAGTTCACTACAGGTGTTTCTCCTTAAGATAAATAGCATGTTGGGTGAACAAATTATAGCGGGGCAATTGACAGATTGAGTGCGATGACCCAGCATACCATTGCATGTGTAGTACACTATAGTCATTGATATGACATTCACAGAACACCGTTCCGTACATATCACACCCCTCAGAGTGGTACAACAGAAACATTGCGGGTCCATATTACAAACATACACACTTCATTATTACAAACTAAGAGTTCTCAAACTTCAAGTATTATGAAATTACAAACCAAACTTAAGTAGTTTCAGCGGAAGATATAAAATCCAAACTCATACTTCAAATTGAGCTCAATAACTTATTCTATATAGTTCTTGCTGCTTGGCTCAATTGGTTTACTAATAACTAAGGCAACTACTTGGACTCGTTGCCCTCCACTCCATAGCGTATCTCGTAGTCCACTCCTTCAACCCCTCTAGACAGGTCGGGTTCTTCATAGCAGACGTCCTCTTGTCCATCAGCTACGTACATCGAAGTGTCTTCTGGATTCTCAGAGTCTAAGCAAGGGTTCAAAGGAAAGAGTGAGTAACAGCGTTACCCAGCAAGTTCATTATATGCAATGTGGGAAGTTTGATGTTCTATCTATCACCTCGGACGATACATCCTTGGTACTATGCAATTTTTGTAATCATTTCTTCAAAGATTGATTTTATTATCAAAAACTATGCCCATCAGCCTTCACAGGTTGACCAGAACTTCATGGAGTTCCTTTCTTTCCGCGTTCGTAGCTCCTTCCCAGAACAGGGAGTAACATGTCACAATTCTTACACTCTGCAAAGGTGCGTTGCTTTACCCATGAGAGACCATCTCCTTTCTGCACAACCGGGCGTACTTTCCCGTCCACAATTCCATGATGTGGGGCCTAGTAGGTGATCCAAACCAATCACTGCCCTCTTCATGACCCCATATGTCTGCACGATCCTCCGGGGCTAACTACACCTCCGTTAAACCTCCAACTAGGGCAAGCTATAACCCCGGTGAGTTCCTGAAGACTCTATGAAGTGGTGATGCCCCTGGTAAGCTCCCTAAAAGGCCCGACTATACCTCCGGTAGCCACTCATAAATAATCTAGACACCAAAATCGTGGGGCCTAAGGGTGCCCACCCATATGTTGGATCCATACCAGGAATCCCAACGTCACGATAAGGTCATCTTGCCTCCATATGAAAGGAAGAAGATACATCTGACTTCTCTGTCCCATTCCAAATCTCATGGTTAACGCGTATTATACGGCGCTAGAATCACTGCTGTCATGGGTTGTTAAGCCTATGTGACTTATGAAATTGGAACCCTAAGTTCCATTGCTGATCTTTATCATCACTTAGGATGATACTACATCTTATTTATTAGAGAAGATATCATTTTGTTTCTCCAGATCATAGATGATAACACACAATTTGCAATATCTTTAATAAAGACTCTTCAAAGGACATGAGTAAGTTATAAACTTGCTTTGTTACTACAAGGTAGTGAAGTCGGATGCTTCCACCTGACCTTGAGCTCCGGTTTCTACAAAGAACCATTATTGCCTGATAAGTACAATATTCAAAGAAGCAATATGCAATGCATATTAATGTCATGCAATGCTTTATTATTTGCTTCTTTGCATGTTTTACCCTTTTAGTAAAAGCTTACTATTTTATTTAATTAATGAAAGACAAATATCATTCTATGAATTTATTTCATTTAAATATTTTTTGAGATTCCTTTAAGGAAATAAGATTTATTTCTATCACACCAAATTCACTTTTCAAAAATACAAACTAGTATTTTCTATAATAATATATTCATTTAGGATCTTAAAAGTGAATTTTATTCTATTTTAAGTGTTTCATTTATTTTTATAAAATTCAAAAGTAACTAGTACAATAATAAAAATAGACCTAAATTTTAGTTGCCCAAAAATTCTACTACTCATTAGAGAGTATTTTTGTGAGTTCACAGATATATTATTTATATTTTTAAGAGTTTTATTTATTTTTTATAACGCTGTTTTTGTTCTAGGGGCATGTTTGTCATTATTTTTTTAATTTTTTTAAACAACCCTATTAACTTACGGGTCTGGCCCACTAGGCTGGCCCGACCCAACCTAACTCGGCCCACTTGGCCTGGTTACGCCCACCAGGGTAGTACTAGGCTGCCCACAGGCCTAGTACCCCACACACACTCACACTCCTCTCTCTTCTCTCTCTCTCGCTCACGCGATCACCTCCTCCGTCTGCTGCCGCCGCCGCGCATGATTCCGGCTGAATCCGGCCACCATTGTCGCCGCCACGGTGCAGGGTGGCTAAGTCGACGACACTGCTCCATTCTATCCGAGCAGATTCGCCGTTGGGGCTCTCTCCTGGCCACGCTGACCCCTGCCCAAAACTAGGGTTAGGGCTGGCTGCCCTGGACCATCGACGATGGTACGCCGGGTTTGTCACGGCGTACGCCCCTCTCCTCTGGCGGATATGACATGCGGTAGGTGTGGGTTGCAGCGCCCCTTCAGGGTGCTTCCCGTGCTGCCGCTTCCGCTTCGCCGTTGGCCATCCTCTGCTTCCCCTTCGGTAATTTTTGCAAGGATTTTGAGTAAGTCTGACTACTCCCCTTATGTGATCCTCTCTGGTGCTCTAATTACTTCCTGGCATGATGAACACGAGTAATCCCCCTGTCTAGGGTTCATACCCTGCAAAACATGTTGTTTAGCTGCTCTGGTTACTCCTACCAGTGATACCCTTCTAGTATTTTATTTGGCTAGTGATGTCTTTTGCATGCTATTGGTTCTAGCGAATTGATCTACCTTCTGTTAGTTGGTACTTTGCTAAATACTTGTTACCATCTTGTTCTCTATTAGAGAACCCCTTGTGGATGTATACTGAACCCTATGTAATCACCCTTGTTGCCTCTGTGATGGTTTCAGTTTATTGAAACCCACTGTGATTTCTAGGTTGGAATACTCTTTGTTAATAATCCTTCTGTGAAATATGATTTCCAATTGAAGTGTTGGAAAAATGATTATCTATTAGTTTGCCTAAATTATGTAATCAGTTGGTAAGCTTTGCTTGGTTAGAACAGATCCTGGTGACACCTCTCAAGAATGGTACACATGATTTGTTTTCGTACTAGCTTTGGGTTTACAAATGCTCTAGAAGTGTCTAGATGCTTAATTGCTCTGAAATGATTGTTGTATCTGTTGGTTTAAGATATCCAACAATTGTTTCATGCCTATGATGTTGTTCTGAGTCATAGGGCTAGTTTTCCTAACTTGCTGTCTCTCATAGATAATTTCTAGTATGGATACCAGCTACTAATCTTGGATTCAATATATCTATAGATTCTAGGGTGCTACTCCTTTAGGAGATGTGCCCAGAATCCATACTTGGGCTAATTTACTGTGGAATATATATTTTATCCAAGATCAGTGATGCTGGTCTGAGATCTTGGTAAAGGCTGGTAAAGTTTTATCATTTGTCTTTTTACCTTTCTTCTAGGATGGATGTACACACCACTTGGGTGTTTTTCTGAGAAGATCAAATAAACAACATATGCTCATTTGACTCTATCATGTTCTGATCATGTGGTGGTGTTACTTGTACTCACTAGATTACTTGCTGGTTGATGAGGTTGTGGTGTTGCTTGTGGCTTGCTCTAGCTCTGCACCACCTAGTGCTGCTCTTGTGACTTTGTGCTTGACCTTGCTTTCCACCTGCTCCACTCCCTCCTTATGTTACCATCATGTGGAAATCTGATGGTTGATTTGGGTAATCTGGTGGAGTATTTGGCTATGGTTTCAGCAAGCTCTATAGCTGTGAGTGTGTGCTTGAGAAGGAGAAATGAGCTCCTATGTTCTCCTTCGACTGGTGCTCTGTGTGGTTGCTTGTACTGCTGATGTTGGCTTGACAGCCACCCATGCAGTTAGTTGACTAAGTTGCGTGTGTGTGTGTGCTGTGCATGTGGATCAGCTCAAGTAACTTGGCTTTTACTATTACATGTTTACTAGTTGATAGCCTGGTGAAACTTACTTTTATCCACTTGGCTTTGTACTGTAATCTTGACTATTTACTGAAAAGAACAGATACTTCACCTTTGGTGAAACTTACCCCTTTACTTACTCAATGATGTACCATGAACAGTGCACTTCACTATTCACCACTGAGAGTAAAAACTATCTAACTGACCCCTAATTTCCTTTCTAGTTGTTTATCTTATTTGCAGGAACAAGATCTGGACTCACAAGATTAGTATAGGAGTAGATAAGTAGTATAGGTTTTAATTGTAACCTTCTTTGTAATATTTTTGTAAAAGATCTTGTAAAGATATTATTACAAGTTAATAAAGTTAAATTTCTGTTCTTTGTAACCTTATACCTTTGATGTATTTATCATCAGTTGTGACCTTATTATGAAATAAAGAAATAAGAATTATTTCTTATTTAATTTTCCTTGCCTTTAATTCTTATTGTTGATTACTATTTCTTTATTATATTCAAACAATGTTAATAAAGTTTTCTTTTTGGGAAAACCCTCCAATATTAATGACTTCTAATATTCAAATATTTTCAATATGATTTGAATTTCAAATTTGAATTCAAAGTAATTTCCCCAAAATCTTAATACTACCTAAAGGTCATGTCAAAATTCATAGCAATCACTAACAAGAGTTATTCCTACCTCCAGTTAGTGAAAGAAACTCTGATCCCTTTAGTGTTTTGTTTGGAGAAACAGTTACCCTGATTTTACAGATGCATGCATGCACAAACTTATATTCCTATTTCTACCCTTCGTTGGATCCTACTGCTGGGATGTTACAGACTTCCCCCCTTAAATTAAACTTCGTCCCAAAGTTTGCAGATGGGTACCTGATGGCTCAATGCACGGCGCCCAGAAAAATGCTTGATGGCGGTGTTGATGTAGAACTCGTTGGGAACCCCAAGAGGAAGGTATGATGAGCACAGCAGCAAGTTTCCCTCAGTTATGAAACCAAGGTTTAATCGAACCAGTAGGAGCAAGGAAACACCCCAAAGGTGTTACTAGCTGAGCTTTGGCAGGGCGCACTACCGGTGCTAGTAGCAATTTGGAGACCTGCACAACACAACCACAGAACTTTGTCCCCAACTTGCGATGAGGTTGTCAATCTCACCGTGTTTTGCAGAAAACAAAGGATTAAACGTATCGAATGGAAAGAAGTAAAAGTTTGCAGAAAGTAAACACAAAGCAGTAAACAGTTTATAGATTGTATGTAAAGAAAAGGACCAGGATCCATAGTTCACTAGAGGTGGCTCTCCTTAAGATAGATAACATGCTAGGTGAACAAATTATAGCGGGGCAATTGAAAAACACCGAGAAAGCAATACATGCATATACTAATCATCTTGACTCCTTTGGAACTTGATTGGGCATTACAACATTATACATAGACCGCCATCCAACTGCATCTGTGACTAATAATCCACCTTCAAGTTATCATCCGAACCCCCTCCAGTATTAAGTGCAAGCAACAGATTATTGCTTTACGAACTGCGTGTAAAGTAAACAATACGATTGTTCTATGAACAAAGGATTGTTGTTTTCTCCCTAGTAGCAATAGCACATCTAGTACCTTAGAGATTTCTGTCACTTCCCCAGATTACCAGAGGCATGAACCCACTATCGAGCATAAATACTAACTCTTGGAGTTGCTAGCATCTACTTGGCCAAGATAGCTACTAACAACGGAAAGCATGCAAGATCACAAATAACAAAGACATGATAGAATCAATAATCAATCTGAAATAGCATCTCAATATCCATCTGATCCCTGCAAACACAACATGCAGAATTACAAATAGATGATCTTGATCATGAATGGAGCTCACAAGATCTAGACATATAAGCACAAAGGAGGAGAACCAGCCATCTAGCTACTACATGGATCCGTAGTCCAAGGATGAACTACTCACGCATCACACCGAAGGCTTGCATGGTGATGAAGAAGGCCTCCAGGGTGAATTCCCCTCTCCGGCAGGGTGCCGGGAAGAGCTTCAGATCCCTCCCGATCTAGGGATGGAGATGCGACGGCTACATACTCTTTCGTGGATTGTTGATCGGGTACTTAGGGTTTACGTCCCGAGGGCATCTTATAGTCAGAAGGGGAGGCCGAGGGGGTGCCTGGGCTGGCCACACCATCCCCTAGCGCGGGCCAGGCCTGGCCGCGTGGCCAGGTGGTGTGGCCGCCCTCTGGTCCCTCTCCGTATCGTATTCTGGCACCGTGTGTCCCTCGGTGAAAAACTGACTTTGGCTTTTGTCCCGTCCAATTCCGAGAATATTCATTTTCTGACTTTCCTAGAACCAAAAAACAGCAGAAAACAGGCAGCTGACACTGTGGCTCTTGTTAATAGGTTAGTCCAAGAAATCATATGAAAAGTACTCCAAAGTTGGAACAAAACATAAGAAAGTAGATAAAACCAAGCATGGAACATCAAAAATTAAGGATACGTTAGCAACGTATCAACATCCCCAAGCTTAACTCCTACTCGTCCTCGAGTAGGTAAGTGATAAAAAGAAAGAATAATTTTTGAGGTGACATGCACCATCACAAACTTGATCAAAGTATTTGTAAAACATTCAAAGCTGGGATCATAGTACTTCAACATAACATGAACGACAAAGATCTAGCAATAAGACAAAGCAACTATGTTGCAACATGAAAAGGTACAAACAAAAGATTCATGAATAACAATACTTTACAATACGTTTGTTTGTTTCACATAAAGAAAACATAGCATAGTAGCATTCAGCTTGTCCCTCATAGAGTAGCAAACAATAAATGCATAGGACACCTTCAAAGTTCATAAGAGTGACTAGATACAAGTAGTTTAAAACAAGCAATATCAAAGTATGCGTCAATCAACAAGTCTTGGGACAATGCACATGGAACTAAGAATAACCACTATTCTCAAAGTAGGTGCATAAAGATAGAATCTGGAGACTCAACAAAAAAATAAAAAAAGGACTTCATAGAAGGAAGTATGGATTCAAGTCTCATAAAGAGCTTCCAAAAATTATGGTACTTGTTAGCTTTCAGCTCTCATTGCCCCTATCATAAGCATCTTTAAGGTGATTAATGTTAAAGTGACACAACTAAGAGGATATGCTTGACAAGTTATAAGCCGAAATCTCATGCCCCTTACTTATGAAGACCGAACCTCATGCTACTCAACTTTAGTCACGAGTAATCTCTTGTCATTGTAAGTACATATGTATCATAAAGAACCGCCAACGGGGTACCCCTTGCACATGATATAGGAGCTATCCCATAATCAAAATGACAAGGCAAGTAGACAATGAGCATCTCAACGATCTTTTTATTTGCTATTTGCATAGGTTTTTATTGAGGATGCTTCATAGAGTGCTCATTATGGTGATGCTGCAAGTTTCCACCATGATTACGCATGGCTTAGGCTAGCGGCCCAGGCGTTTCTCTAACACATATACAAACTCCATGATCTTACAAGTTCCACTTTTATTTCACACCCCCGGGATCCATAAGCAAAATAACATGATAGCAACGAGGTACAAAGTACAAGTGTAATGTTGAAAGCGTTCCCCATGATACATGATTCTGCTAACTTCAACTTATAAAGCACAAGCATATACGCAACAAAGAAGGACCCAATGGTTCAAGTTTATTAAATGCAAGAAAAGTAAAGTGTGCCATCAAGTTCGTGAGAGCTTTAATCACTAGTTTTCACATAGCAAATTTAATTTGGAAGGTAGATAAAAACATGAATATACTTGGAATAGCAATTGCTAATAGGTAGGTATGGTAGAATCTTTGGAATAACTTGGTTTAAGGAGTTGGATGCATGAGTGGAACTCATACTTGGTTACAGAGGCTAGAAAAAGACTGGGAGCGACAAACTAAGAGAGCAATAATGGCAATAACAAGTTATGCATCAATCAACTAGTCTTGGGACAATGCACATAGAACTAAGAATGGCCACTATGCTCTCAAAGTAGGTGCATAAAGATAGAAAGTGGAGACTCAATATAATTGTGGAAGAAAGGCCTTTTGTAAAAGGAAGTAGGGACTCAAGTCTCATAAAGAGCTTCCAAAAATTATGGTACTTATAGCTTTCAACTCTCATTGCCCCTATCATAAGCATCTTGAAGTGATTAAGGTTAAAGTGAACAAACTATGATGTACATGCTTGACGAAGTATAAGTCAGAAATCTCATGTCCCTTGTATACGAGGGCCGCTCCTCATGCTACTCAAGTTTAGTCACCGGTAAGTTCTTGTCATCGTAAGTATATGTGTATCATTGAGAACCGCCAACGGGGTACCCCTTGCCCGATGATACGGAAGAATCCCCATATCAAAATGACAAGGCAAGCAGACAACGAGCATCTCAGCATTCTTCTTATTTACGATGGGAATATGGTGCTTTTTTCTCTCTTTCCTCTTTTCATAGTATCTTTTTTTCTTTTCTCTTTTTTTTCTCAATATAGGACTCTTTTTAATAAGAAGAATGCTTCATAGACAGCTCATTATGGTTACGCTGCAGGTTTCCTCCATGTCAGCATGGATTAGACTAGCGGGCCAAGCGTTTCTCTAACACATATACATAACTCCATGGACTTACAAGCTCCCCTTTCATTTCACACCGACGACATCCATATACAAAAGAGCATGATATCAACTAGGTACAAGTACCAAGTGCAATGTTGAAAGCGTTCCCCATGAAAGCATGGTTCTGCTAATTCCCGACAAATAAGTGCAAGCATATACAACATAGAAGGCACAATGGTTCAAGTTTATTAAGGGCAAGTAAAGTAAAGTGTGCCACCAAGTTCATGGGAGCTTTAATCACTAGTTTTCTCATAACAAGTTTAATTTGTAAGGTAAACAAAAGCATGAATATACTTGGAATAGCATAAGCTAGTAGGTAGGTATGGTGGACTCTTTGGAATAACTTGATTTAGGGAGTTGTATGCATGAGTGGAACTCATACTTTGTTGTGGAGGCTAGCAAAAGACTGGGAGCGACAAACTAAGAGAGCAATAATGGCCATAATCATGCAGAGCGACAAAACATCATTGATCAAAGCATAAAGTGATACTACAAGTTGAAGACTAAAGGATCATAAAGGCTATGGTGACTTGAGATAGTCATAACATGGTGTGAGCATGCGCCAAGTCAACCAAAATAAAGCATCAAAGGAGAATACCACTATACTATGCTTTAATATGCTAAAACAACGCATGATTCATCCAAGGCACATTAAGCAATCTCAATTGTTTATAACAATTCATGCTACAGCAAAGAATACTAAGCATAAAGCCAAAACAATATCAAGCATGGCATGACAAAGCATAGGTCACAGTAAAAAAACGAGCTCTTTTTACCACATAAGCATGAACTTTCCTACTCTTTTCCAAACCAAACCAAACTATTTGCAAACCAATGTATGAAAGAGGGGGTACAACCAATTTATTCAGCAAACTAAGCAAACCAAGCAAATGAAAAAACAAAACGAAAACAAAAAGAAGATGCTCCAAGAACAACATAACTGTGCATGAAACAATAAAAATGAAGCGTTTGGAAGAAACCTGGGATTTTTATTGATGAAGAAGTGGATGCCTTGGGCATCCCCAAGCTTTGACGCTTGTACTTCTTGGATATTTCTTGGGGCGACATGCGTGGCAGCCCCAAGCTTGAGCTTTAGTCCATTCTTCATCTCATTACTCATTCCTTCCATACACCTGAAATTTTTCCTTCATACAAAACTTCACACAATCTTTATTAGCAACATTAGTGCACTTAAGATAAATAAGTCTTAAGGTTCAGTTCTAACACCAAATAAACTTCCATTAGAACACTAGATACTGTAGCACTTCCCTCAAAAAGCTCAATTCCCCAAAAGAACTCAAGAAGTAACTAACAAGAAGCAAATGCAGAAAATGGCAGAAATCTGTCAAAACAGACCAGCAGGTAAAGACGAATTTTTTCGAAGATCTTCTGTTGCTCAAATCAAAAGGTGTTGAACTAACTAACGTTAGATAACAACCTGGGGTAGAAGCACAAAAAATTACATCTCAATACGACATACAGATCTCTCTCACGAATTTTTACGGTGAGGCACAGAAATCTATTTCGGGACAGCAACTTTCCCAATCATTACTTCTCTCTCATTAGAGGTTACTCTTGGCACAAAAAGCAAATAAAAAGAATAAGGAGCGGTTTTTACAGAGGTAATAACTTCCAAGACTCATCTAAAACTTTTGGGTTATCTCCCAATAAGTACTTTTCTTTAACGCCTTTAAGTTAGGCATGATAGTTTGAGAAGATGCTCACATAAGAAATATGACTTGAAGTAAAAGAGAGCATCAAGAAGCAAATTCAAAACACATTTAAGTCTAACCCACTTGCTATGCATAGGAATCTTGTAAAGAAACAAGTCATGAAAGCACAAATCAACAAGCATAGTAAAGCAAAACAAGTGCAACTTCAAGACTTTCAACATAAAGAGGGGAAACTTAATATTGTTGAGATACATAAAACCATGTTTCCCTCTCTCATAATAACTTTCAGTAGCATCATGAATAAAAGTAACAATATAACTATCACAAGAAACATTCTTATCACGAGCCACATGCATAAAAGAATTAATACTCTCCACATAAACATAGTCATTCTTATTAGTTGTAGTGGGAGCAAATTCAACAAAATAGCTATCATTATTATTCTCATCACCATAATCATCAAATATAGGAGGCATATTGTAATCATTAATTTACTCCTCAATAGTAGGTGGACTGAAAATATCATACTCATCATTATAATCATCATATATTGGAGGTATAGTATCATCAAAGTAAATTTTCTCCTCCATGCTTGGAGAATACCACTATACTATGCTTTAATATGCTAAAACAACACATGATTCATCCAAGTCACATTAACCAATCTCAGATGTTTATAACAAGTCATGCTACAACAAATAATACTAAGCATAAAGCCAAAACAATATCAAGCATGGCATGACAAAGCATATGCCACAGTCAAAAACGAGCTCTTTTTACCACATAAGCATGAACTTTCCTACTCTTTTCCAAACCAAACCAAACTATTTGCAAACCAATGTATGAAAGAGGGGGTCTAACCAATTTATTCAGAAAACTAAGAAAACCAAGGAAACTAAAAACCAAAACGAAAAATAAAAAGAAGACGCTCCAAGAAAAACACAACTGTGTCTGAAACAATAAAAATGAAGCGTTTGGAAGAAACCTGGGATTTTTATTGATGAAGAAGGGGATGCCTTGGGCATCCCCAAGCTTTGACGCTTGTACTTCTTAGATATTTCTTGGGGTGACACGTGGAATCCCCAAGCTTGAGCTTTAGTCCATCCTTCATCTCATTACTCATTCCTTCCATACACCTGAAATTTTTCCTTCATACAAAACTTCACACAATCTTTATTAGCAACATTAGTGCACTCAAGATAAATAAGTCTTAAGGTTCAGTTCTAACACCAAATAAACTTCCATTAGAACACTAGCTACTGTATCACTTCCCTCAAAAAGCTCAATTCCCCAAAAGAACTCAAGAAGGAATCAACAAGAAGCAAATGCAGAAAATGGCAGAAATCTGTCAAAACAGACCAGCAGGTAAATACGAATTTTTTCGAAGACGTTCTGTTTCTCAAATAAAAAAGTGTTGAACAAACTAAAGTTAGATAACAACGTGGGGCAGAAGCACAAAAAATTACAGCTCAATCCGACATACAGAGATCTCTCACGAATTTTTACGGTGAAGCACAGAAATCTGTTTCGGGACAACAACTTCCCAATCATTACTTCTCTCTCATTAGAGGTTACTCTTGGCACAAAAACAAATAAAAAGTATAAGGAGGGGTTATTACAGAGGTAATAACTTCCAAGACTCATCTAAAACTTTTGGGTTATCTCCAAATAAGTACTTTTCTTTAACGCCTTTAAGTTAGGCATAAGAAGCAAGAAAAAGAATCAAGTGTTCTCAAAGGAAGAAGCATTAAGACCAAATTTTGTTTTCATAGGAGAAGCAAAAGAAATATTTTCTCTCTTTTTAGGGTATACCTTTCTTAAGTGGGAGTTGATATTTAATGGTGCCTTCTTTCATATCAATGATGGCACCAACAATTCTAAGAAAAGGTCTTCCCAAAGTAATAGGACAAGAAGCATTGTATTCAACATCCAAAACATAGAAATCAACGGGGACATAGGAATTATTAACCATAATAAGAACTTCATTAAGACACCCCATGAGTTTCTTTTTAGCATTATCATCAAGTGGGACATTCAAATAACAATCTTCAAGTGGAGGCAAATCAAGCATATCATAAATCCTTCTAGGCATAATAGAAACACTACTATCAAGATCACATAAAGCTTTGAAATCAAAGTCATTCACTTTCATATTAATGATGGGTTCCCAACCATCTTCTTGTTTTATAGGAATAGAAACTTTATGTTTCATCTTTTCTTCTTTAATCTTTATGAGAGCATCAGTAATGTGTTTTGTAAAAGCCATGTTCATAGCACTAGCATTAGGACTTTTAGCAAGATTTTGTAGGAACTTAATAACTTCAGAGATGTTGCAACCATCAAGATCAAAATCAAACATATCATCTAAAGTAGTAGGACTATTACTAGCCTCAACACTGGTGGTGGTAATAGTAGAAACACTAATGTTTCTAGCAATTTCATCTTCTCTCTCCCACTTAGCATGTAATTCACCTAATAGTCTAACATTTTCATCCATTCTTACTTGTATGGCTTTAGTAGTTGCAAAGGGATTATCATTAGTTTCGGGTTTAGCAGCCATTTTATTAATCAAAGAAGATTGAGCTTCTGACAAAGATGATATATTTCTTTCAGCATTAGAGAGTTTCAATTGTAAACTAGGAATTTCCCTATTTAGACTCTCAAGTTGATGGCTAATGTTCTTCAAAATGATAGATTGTTCCTCCATAGTTTTAGTGAATAGTTTATTTTGCTCATATTGCATTTGCATGAAGTTTTTAGTGGCTCTTTCAACTTCTAAAATTCTTCCTTCACTAGGTAATCCAGTTTTACCATTATAGCCATAAGTATTATTAGGAGGGTAGGGCCTATAATTGTTATTACCATAAGCATTGTTGCCAAAATTGTTATTTCTTATGAAGTTCACATCAACTTGCTCTTCTTGAGCAACCAAAGAGGCTAAAGGAACATTATTTGGATCAATATGGGCTTTCCCATTGTCAAGCATAGACATAATAATATCAATTTTATCACTCAAGGAGGAGGTTTCCTCAACAGAATTTACCTTCTTACCTTGTGGAGCTCTCTCAGTATGCCATTCAGAGTAATTAGCCATCATATTGTCCAGAAGTTTTGTTGTAGCACCCAAAGTGATGGTCATAAAGGTACCTCCAGCAGCAGAATCCAATAGGTTCCTTGAAGAATAGTTCAATCCTGCATAAAAAGTTTGGATGATCATCCAAGCAGTCAGTCCATGAGTGGGACAATTCTTCACCAAAGATTTCATTCTTTCCCAAGCTTGAGCAACATGCTCATTATCAAGTTGTTTAAACTTCATTATTTCACTTCTCATGGATATAATCTTAGCAGGAGGATAGTATTTTCTAATAAAAGCATCTTTGCACTGAGTCCAAGAATCAATACTATTCCTAGTTAAGGAATTCAACCATTCTTTAGCTTTTCCTCTCAAAGAGAAAGGAAACAATTTCAGTTTAATAATATCACCATCTATATCCCTATGCTTTTGCATCTCACAAAGTTCAACAAAGTTATTTAGATGGGAAGCAGCATCTTCATTACCAATACCAGAAAATTGCTCTCTCATTACAAGATTGACCAAAGCAGGTTTTATCTCAAAGAAAGTATCTTCAGGCACAGGTGGAGCAATAGGTGTGCTCATAAAATCATTGTTGTTGGTGCTAGTGAAGTCACACAACTTAGTGTTTTCAAGAGTAGTCATTTTTTTGGGTTTTCAAATAAGAAAGCAAACTAGCAAAACTATTTTTGTGTGTGTTTTTGAATAAAGAAAACAAGCAAACAAAGAAAAAAAGAAACTAAGCAAAACAAAAACAACAAAGTAAAGAGATTGGTTATGAGGTACTCCCCTTGTGAAGATGTGCTTGACTCCCTAGCAATGGCGCCAAAAAATAGCTTGATGTCTACGCACTTCTATTCTTGTAGACAGTTGTTGGGCCTCCAAGTGCAGAGGTTTGTAGAACATCAACAAGTTTTCCCTTAAGTGGATCACCCAAGGTTTATCGAACTCAGGGAGGAAGTGGTCAAAGGTATTCCCTCTCAAGCAACCCTGCAATCAAAATACAAGAAGTCTCTTGTGTCCCCAACACACCCAATACACTTGTCAGATGTATAGGTGCACTAGTTCGGCGAAGAGATAGTGAAATACAAGTGGTATAGATAATTATAAGTGGTAATGGTGCGAGAAAATAGCTTGATGGCGTGAAAGAGACTAAAGTCAAACTGAAATAAAGATAGAAGCAAGCAAACATGTAATAGATCTAGTTGCAAACGGTGTATCAATGCTTAGAAACAAGGCCTATGGATCATACTTTCACTAGTGAACACTCTCATATAAATATCTTTTCTTTATGATACTACTCTTAACTACTCTCCGATTGGACACTCTAATCGATGGTAGGGCTATAACAACACACCTCAAAGTAAGCCTTTCCCATCTAGATAACCCCACACTGTCACCTTGAGTACTAGATGGTTCCAACAAACACCACAATTTCATAAAGACATCAACTCCAAATATAACTCATAACAAGTATTTGTAATCTATAGCCTAAGTGCCACCATGGTGAGCATGCTGTCACTTTCACACACATGGGGAGAGCAGAGATTCATTAAAGCACTTGAGTAGAAGAATAGATCTATAGATTAGAAGATCATGATCTCAATAAGATCATGCATAGAGAGAGATATGAACACATAGCTACCGGTAGAACCCTTAGCCTCGAGAGAGAACTACTCCCTCTTCATCATGGGAATCAGCAATGGTGATGCAGATGGTGCTGGAGATCGATGGAGATGGCTCCGAGGGCACTTCCCCGTCCCGGCAGGGTGCCGGAACAGAGACTTTCTATCCCCCGAATCTCCCCTTCGGTGGCGGCGGCGCTGCGAAACTTTTCGTGGATGGAGGCTTGATGATTTAGGGTTCTTGCATCGGGAGGCATCTTATAGGCGAAGAGGCAAGGTCGGTGGGTGGCCAGGGGGCCCACACCACCTGGTGGCGTGGCCAGGGCTAGCCCGTGTCACCATATTGTGTGGCCACCCTGTGGCCCCTCTCCGTCTCGTCTTCTGGCTCCGTGAGTCTTCCGGTAAATATCGACTTTGGCTTTTGTCCGGTCCAATTATGAGAATATTGATTTTCTGACTTTCCTGGAACCAAAAACAGCATAAACAGGCAACTGACACTGTGGCACTTGTTAATAGGTTAGTCCAAGAAATCATATGAAAAGTACTCCAAAGTGTGGACAAAACACAAGAAAGTAGATAAAACCAAGCATGGAACATCAAAAATTATAGATACATTTGCAATGTATCAACATCCCCAAGCTTAACTCCTGCTCGTCCTCGAGTAGGTAAGTGATAAAAAGAAAGAATAATTTTTGAGGTGACATGCACCATCATAAACTTGATCAAAGTATTTGTAAAACACTCAAAGCTGGGATCAAAGTAATTCAATCATAACATGAAAGACAAAGTTCTAGCAATAAGACAAAGAAACTATGTAGCAACATGAAAAGGCACAAACAAAATATTCATGAATAACAATGCTTTGCAAGACGTTTGTTTGTTTCACATAAAGAAAACATAGCACAATAGTATTCAGCTTGTCCCTCATAGAGTAGCAAATATAAATGCATGGGACACCTTCAAAGTTCATAAGAGTGACTAGATACAAATAGTTTAAAACAAGCAATATCAAGTTATGCATCAATCAACTAGTCTTGGGACAATGCACATCGAACTAAGAATGGCCACTATGCTCTCAAAGTAGGTGCATAAAGATAGAAGGTGGAGACTCAATATAATGGTGGGAGAAAAGCCTTCATAAAAGGAAGTAGGGATTCAAGTCTCATAAAGAGCTTCCAAAAATTATGGTACTTATTAGCTTTCAGCTCTCATTGCCCCTACCATAAGCATCTTAAAGGTGATTAAGGTTAAAGTGAACAAACTATGGTGTACATGCTTGACGAAGTATAAGTTAGAAATCTCATGTCCCTTGAATACGAGGGCTGCTCCTCATGCTACTCAAGTTTAGTCACCGGTAAGTTCTTGTCATCGTAAGTACATGTGTATCATAGAGAACCGCCAACGGGGTACCCCTTGCCCGATGATACGGAAGAATCCCCATATCAAAATGACAAGGCAAGTAGACAATGAGCATCTCAGCAATCTTCTTATCTACCATGGGAATATGGTGCTTTTTTCTCTCTTTCCTCTTTTCATAATCTCTTTTTTTTTCTTTTTCTCTTTTTTCTCAATAGGACTCTTTTTTTATAAGAAGAATGCTTTATAGACAACTCATTATGCTTACGCTGCAGGTTTCCACCATGTCAGCATGGATTAGACCAGCGGCCCAGGCGTTTCTCGAACACATATACATAACTCCATGGACTTACAAGCTCCCCTTTCATTTCACACCGACGACATCTATATACAAAAGAGCATGATATCAACTAGGTACACGTACCAAGTGCAATGTTGAAAGCGTTCCCCATGAAAGCATGGTTCTGCTAATTCCCAACAAATAAGTGCAAGCATATACAACATAGACGACACAATGGTTCAAGTTTATTAAGGGCAAGAAAAGTAAAGTGTACCGTCAAGTTTGTGAGAGCTTTAATCACTAGTTTTCTCATAACAAGTTTAATTTGGAAGATAAACAACAGCATGAATATACTTGGAATAGAATAAGCTAATAGGTAGGTATGATGGACTCTTTGGAATAACTTGGTTTAGGGAGTTGGATGCATGAGTGGAACTCATACTTGGTGGTGGAGTCTAGCAAAAGACTGGGAGCGATAAACTAAGAGAGCAATAATGGCCATAATCATGCAGAGCGACAAAACATTATTAATCAAAGAATAAAGTGATACTACAAGTTGAAAACTAAAGGATCATAAAGGCTTAGGTGACTTGAGATAGTTATAACATGGTGTGAGCATGTGCCAAGTCAACCCAAACAAAGCATCAAATGAGAATACCACTATACTATGCTTTAATATGCTAAAACATCGCATGATCCTTCCAAGGCACATTAAGCAATCTCAATTGTTTATAACATGTCATGCTACAACAAAGAATATGAAGCATAAAGCCAAAACAATATCGAGCATGGCATGACAAACCATAGGCCACAGTCAAAAACAAGCTCTCTTTACCACTTAAGCAATGAACTTTCCTACTCTTTTCCAATCCAAACCAAACTATTTGAAAACCAATGTATGAAAGAGGGGTCCAGCCAATTTATTAAGCAAACTAAGAAAACCAAGCAAACGAAAAACCAAAACCAAAACGAAAAATAAGATGCTCGAAGAACAACACAACCGTCCATGAAACAATAAAAATGGAGCGTTTGGAAGAAACCTGGGATTTTTATTGATGAAGAAGGGGATGCCTTGGGCATCCCCAAGCTTTGACACTTGTACTTCTTGGATATTTTTTGGGGTGACACACGTGGCATCTCCAATCTTGAGCTTTAGTCCATCCTTCATCTCATTACTCATTCCTTCCATACACCTGGAATTTTTCCTTCATACAAAACTTCACACAATCTTTATTAGCAACATTAGTGCATTCAAGATAATAAGTCTTTAGGTTCAGTTCTAATACTAATAAAACTTCCATTTAAACACTAGCTACTGTAGCACTTCCCTCAAAAAGCTCAATTCTCCAAAAGAACTCAAAAAGGAACCTAAAAGAAGCAAATGCAGAAAATGGCAGAAATCTGTCAAAACAGACTAGCAGGTAAAGATGAATTATTTCAAAGACCTTCTGTTGCTCAAATAAAAAAGTGTTGAACTAACGAAAGTTTGATAACAACCTAGGGCATAAGCACAAAAATTCATGCCTCAAAAGGACGTACAGATATTTGACATGAATGTTTACGGTGAAGCACAGAAATCTGTTTCGGGACAGCAACTTTCCCAAACATTACTTCTCTCTCATTAGAGGTTACTCTTGGCACAAAAAGCAAATAAAAAGGATAAGGAGCGGGTTATTACAAAGGTAATAACTTCCAAGACTCATCTAAAACTTTTGGGTTATCTCCCAATAAGTACTTTTCTTTAACGCCTTTAAGTTAGGCATGATAGTTTGAGAAGATGCTCATATAAGAAATACAAATTGAAGTAAAAGAGAGCATCAAGAAGCAAATTCAAAGCACATTTAAGTCTAACCCACTTCCTATGCATAGGAATCTTGTAAAGAAACAAGTCATGAAAGCACAAAGCAACAAGCATAGTAAAGCAAAACAAGTGCAACTTCAAGACTTTCAACATAAAGAGGGGGAACTTAATATTGTTGAGATACATAAAACCATGTTTCCCTCTCTCATAATAACTTTCAGTAGAATCATGAATAAAATTAACAATATTACTATCACATAAAACATCCTTATTATGAGCCACATGCATAAAAGAATTAATACTCTCCACATAAGCATAATCATTCTTATTAATTGTAGTGCGAGCAAATTCAACAAAATAGCTATCATTATTATTCTCATCACCATAACCATCAAATATAGGAGGCATATTGTAGTCATAATTAATTGCCTCCTCAATAGTAGGTGGACTTAAAATATCATATTCATCATTGTAATCATCATATATTGGAGGCGTAGTATCATCAAAGTAAATTTTCTCCACCATGCTTGGGGGACTAAAAAGATCATTTTTATAAAAACTAGCTTCCCCAAGCTTAGACTTTTCCATAGCATTAGCAATAATGGTGTCCAAAGAATTCATACTAACAACATTGCTATTAGCATGCAAATAAAGTTCCATAGGTTTTTTAATTTTCTCTTCAAACACTTCATGTCCTAACTCAAGATAAATACTATAAAGTTCTCTAATTTTGTTGTTGTTTTCCATTAAGCATAACTAGTGAAAACAAGAAACAAAAAGACAAAATTGCAGAATCTAAAGGAAATAACTTCGAGCACTCACACCGGAGGATGTGAGTACCTTTTACCTGTCCTCCCCGGCAACGGCGCCAGAAAATAGGCATTTGCCGTGGGAGGTTCTTCTTCTTTAATCCTCCGGTGTGAATACCTTTTACCTTACCTCCCCGGCAACGGCGCCAGAAAATAGCTTGATGGCTCAATGCACGGCGCCCAGAAAAATGCTTGATGGCGGTGTTGATGTGGAGCTCGTTGGGAACCCCAAGAGGAAGGTATGATGAGCACAGCAACAAGTTTCCCTCAGTTATGAAACCAAGGTTTAATTGAACCAGTAGGAGCAAGGAAACACCCCAAAGGTGTTACTAGCTGAGCTTTGGCAGGGCGCACTACCGGTGCTAGTAGCAACATGGAGACCTGCACAAGACAACCACAGAACTTTGTCCCCAACTTGCGATGAGGTTGTCAATCTCACCGTGTTTTGCGGAAAACAAAGGATTAAATGTATCGAATGGAAAGAAGTAAAAGTTTGTAGAAAGTAAACACAAAGTAGTAAACAGTTTATAGATTGTATGTAAAGAAAAGGATCGGGATCCATATTTCACTAGAGGTGGCTCTCCTTAAGATAGATAACATGCTGGGTGAACAAATTACAGCGGGGCAATTGACAAACACCGAGAAAGCAATACATGCATATACTAATCATCTTGACTCCTTTGGAACTTGATTGGGCATTACAACATTATACATAGACCTCCATCCAACTGCATCTATGACTAATAATCTACCTTCAGGTTATCATCCGAACCCCCTCCAGTATTAAGTTGCAAGCAACAGATTATTGCTTTACGAACTGCGTGTAAAGTAAACAATACGATTGTTCTATGAACAGAGGATTGCTGTTTTCTCCCTAGTACCAACAGCACATCTAGTACCTTAGAGATTACTGTCACTTCCCCAGATTACCAGAGGCATGAACCCACTATCGAGCATAAATACTAACTCTTGGAGTTGCTAGCATCTACTTGGCCAAGATAGCTACTAACAACGGAAAGCATACAAGATCACAAATAACAAAGACATGATAGAATCAATAATCAATATGAAATAGCATCTCAATATCCATCGGATCCCCGCAAACACAACATGCAGAATTACAAATAGATGATCTTGATCATGAACAGAGCTCACGGGATCTAAACATGAAAGCACAAAGGAGGAGAACCAGCTATCTAGCTACTACATGGACCCGTAGTCTAGAGATGAACTACTCACGCATCACACCGGAGGCTTGCATGATGATGAAGAAGGCCTCTAGGGTGAATTCCCCTCTCCGGCAGGGTGCCAGAAAGAGCTTCAGATCCCTCCTTATCTAGGGATGAAGATGACGGCGGCTATAGACTCTTTCGTGGAATTTTGATTGGGTACTTAGGGTTTCTGTATCGGAGGCATCTTATAGTCAGAAGGGGAGGCCGAGGGGGTGCCTAGGCTGGCCACACCACCCCCTGGTGCGGGCCAAGCATGGTCGCGCGACCAGGTAGTGTGGCCGCCCTCTGGCCCCTCTCCGTCTCGTATTCTGGCTCCGTGTGTCCCTTAGTGAAAAACTGACTTTGGCTTTTGTCCCGTCCAATTTCGAGAATATTCATTTTCTGACTTTCCTGGAACCAAAAACGGCAGAAAACAGGCAGCTGACAATGTGGCTCTTGTTAATAGGTTAGTCCATGAAATCATATGAAAAGTACTCCAAAAGTTGGAACAAAACATAAGAAAGTAGATAAAACCAAGCATGGAACATCAAAAAATATGGATACATTAGCAACGTATCACTTCTCGCTCTGGGTGATGCTCCCATTGTACCTTGCAATATTTGATTGCCCTGTTTCTCAACCTTTTCCAGTTTTCCTCTAGAATCTTACAGGGTTTCTCAACGTAAGTTAAATATGCTTGCAACTCAATCTCTTGATGTGTGATGGAATCATCTGGAACTTTAAGACATTTTTGGAGTTGTGAAACATGAAAAACATTGTGAACTTGAACTAGCCTTTTTGGTAACTCGAAAGCATAAGCTATTGTTCTATTCTGACTCAGTATCTTGAATGGTCCAATATATCTTGGCTTAGTTTTCCTTTGACTCTGAACCTCTTTACTCCCTTCATCGGACTTACTTTGAGATATACCATATCCCCCACTTTTGGATGCCATGATCTCCGACTTTGATCAACATAACTCTTCTGTCTACTTTGAGCTACGATCTCTAATGATATCGATGATATCTTGTCTTTCCTTGATATAATCTGGTGCAAATTCTTTGCTACTACCAAGTTCATACTAGCATATAGGTGATCTACACCTTCTTCCATATAGTACTTGATAAGGTGCTACCTTCAGACTACTCTGATAGCTATTGTTGTAGGAAAATTCTGCCAATGGTAGATGATCTTCCCACGAACCTCCAAAATCTAATGCACAAGCTCTAAGCATGTCTTCTAAGATTTGATTGGTCCTTTCTGTCTGGCCTCCAGTTTCTGGATGATAAGCGGTGCTAAAATCCAACTTTGAACCCAGTGCTGCATGTAATTGTTTCCAAAATGCTGATGTAAACACAGATCCTCTATCAGACACAATTTTCTTAGGTACCCCGTGCTTACTCACAATATCTTTGACATAAATTTCCACTAATTTCTCAACATTATCCTTTTGGTTCACTAGAATAAATGTGCACTTTTTGTGAGTCTGTCCACAATTACCCATATCATATCTTTTCGCTTTGGTGTCATGGGTAGTCCTGTGATAAAATCCATACCAATTTCTTCCCACTTCCATTCTGGAATTTCGAAAGGCTGTAATGGTCCTGCTGGACTTTGACGTTCTTCTTTAACCCTTTGGCAAGTATGGCATTCCGATACATATATTGCAATATCTCTTTTCATATTATTCCACTAGAACAACTCCTTTAAATCCATGTACATTTTGTACTACCCGGATGTATGGAATATGGTGTTTCATGAGCTTCCCGAAGTATCACTTCTCGAATCTCTATCACATCTGGTACACAAAGACGGTTTTGAAACCATAAAGATCCATAATCTCCTAGGTGAAAAACTAAGGTTTGAACTTGAGAGATTCTTCGAACTTCTTCAGTAATGAAAGGATCTTCACCTTGATGTCTATAAATCTCATGTTGTAGATCACTACTCTGTTCTTCAATTACTCGCATCGTAGCTAATCCTCCAAGAACTGCTGTACTTATAAATTGTATTTCCATCCTTTCCAAATCCATCCATAGTTCTTTCGGCAGTTCTCTATTCAAAGGTTGTATATATGTGCTTTTCCGACTTAAAGCATCTTCCACAACATTTGCTTTTCTAGGGGTATAATTGATTGCTAGATCATAATCTTTAATCAACTCCACCAACCGCTTCTACCTCATATTCAATTCCTTTTGAGTGAAGAAATATTTGAGACTTTTGTGGTCAGTATATAACTCACATCTTACCCCATAGAGAAAATGTCTCCATCCTTTTAAAGCAAACACTACTGCTGCTAATTCTAAATCATGGGTTGGATAGTTCACTTCATGTGGTTTCAATTGCCTAGATCCATAAGCAATTACCTTACGATCTTGCATAAGCACACATCCTAATCCTTCCTTGGATGCATCACAATATACTGTGTAATCTTTTCCTGGTTCTGGAATTGCTAGGATTGGTGCGGTAGTTAATCTGGTCTTCAACTCCTGAAAAATCGCCTCGCACTTCTCATCCCATATGAAAGGTGTATTCTTTCTTAATAATTTAGTCATTGGTCCAGCTATCTTGGGAAAACCTTCTATGAATCTCCTATAATAAGCGGCCATACTTAGGAAACCTCGGATTTACTTCACATTGGTTGGTGCCTTCCAATCCAGTACTGATTGAACTTTGGACGGATTTACAGTAATTCCATCCTTACTGATCACATGACCAAGAAACTCTACTTCGTCCATCCAAAATTCACACTTACTGAACTTAGCATAAAGCTTATGTTCTCTTAAGATTTGTAATGCTACTCTCAAATGTTCTGCATGCTCTTCTGTATCTTTGGAGTATATCAGAATATCATCAATGAATACTATGACAAACTTGTCCAAGTAAGGCATGACGATTTTGTTCATCAAATTCATGAATATTGCTGGTGCATTAGTCAGACCGAAAGGTACGACTAAATACTCATGATGTCCATACCTTGATACAAATGATGTTTTAGGAACATCTTCAGGTTTTTTATCTGATGGTATCCTGATCTTAGATCAATCTTGGAGAATACTCCTGCTCCCTTGACTTGGTCAAATAGATCTTGAATTCTTGGTAATGGATACTTATTCCTGATAATAACATTGTTGAGATTTCTATAATCCCCACACATTCGCCGTCCACCATCTCGTTTATCCACAAAAAACACCGGAGTTCCCCACGGAGATACACTTTCCTGTATGAATCCTTTCCTGGCTAATTCATCAATTTGCTCCTTAAGCTCTTTTAATTCCTTTGGCCCCATCTTATATGGTGCTTGAGATATTGGTGTTGTACCAGGTATCAGGTCAATAGTGAACTCTATTTCCTGATCAGGTGGCATTCCTGGTAACTCTGCTGGAAAAACATCTTGAAACTCCTTCACCCCTAGAATATCTTCTAACTTGACCTCCTTCATTGAGTTCAACTGCAGATCTACCATGATATGACTATGTTTATCCGCCTGATAGACTATCCTTCCTCCACTTGGAGACTTGATTGAAACAGTTTTCTCTTCACAATTGATCTGGGCTCCATAGTCTGTCATGCAATCCATTCCCAACACTACTGCTATTCCTTTTAATGGGATCACATAAACATCCACATAATAGGTTTGACCACAGATTGAGATGACTTGGTTTAGTTTAATATGTTTAACTACCACGATCCCTCCAGCGGTAACTACGGTTATAGGTTTTTCTAACGGTGCCCTTCTAATCCTGAATTTATCACAAAACTCTTTAGATATGAAAGAAGTAGTTGCACCAGTATCAAATAAAACTTTTATGGGATTTGTGAGAATATTGAGCGTACCTATCACCGCCTGATTTTAGTTATCAACCTCCTCCAAGGTTGCGCAATTCAGCTTCCCTGTAGGTCTACCTCTCTTGCCATTATTATTTTTGGCATAGCTTCCACCTTTGTTAGACTGTCCACCTCCTCCTCCACTGGCTTATCCTCCACCTTTTGTGGGCCAACCACTGGGTGGTTTGTTTGGGAAATCAGGCTTAATATGACCCTTTAGTCCACATCCATAACAAATTATCACTGGTTTCTAACAATCCTTGCTGATATGTCCCGGAAGTTTGCAATTATGACATATGACATTCCTTCTAGGGTTGAATTGTCCTCTAGTGTTGTTGCTACTCCTGTTGTTGTAGGGTCTATTTCTGGGTTGAAACTCCAGATTGGTTTTGGGTTTACTTTCCTGAATCCTATTCGTCTCCTTCTTTGCTCTCTTCCAACGGTCCTCTTGGACATTTTTGTAATCATCTTCAAAGGTGATAGCTGCATCAAGCAACTGTTGAAAAGTTTGAGTGTTGGCAATCCTCAACTGCATCTTCACAAATGGATTTAGTCCACGCATGAACCTCTTCTTCCTACTCGCCTCCGTGCTAACTTCTTCAGCAGCATAACGAGATAAATCACTAAACTCCCAAATATACTTCATGACAGTGGAGTATCCTTATTGCAGTTCTTCATACTCCCTATGCTTCAACTCTATGATACTCTCCGGAACATGATATTCACTAATACATTGCAAATGTATCTATAAATTTTGATGTTCCATGCTTGGTTTTATGTACTTTCTTGTGTTTTGTCCACACTTTGGAGTACTTTTCATATGATTTCTTGGACTAACCTATTAACAAGAGCCACAGTGCCAGCTGCCTGTTTTCTGCTGTTTTTGGTTCCAGGAAGTCAGAAAATGAATATTCTCGGAATTGGACGGGACAAAAGCCGAAGTTGATATTTTACCGGAAGACTCACGGAGCCAGAAGACGAGACGGATAGGGGCCACACGGTGGCCACACCACCCCTAGGCACGGGTCCCCCTGGCCGCGCCAGGGCATGGTGTGGGCCCCCTGGCCGACCACCGACCTTGCCTCTTTCGCCTATATATCTCCCTCGATGCATAAACCCTAAATCATCAAGCCTCCAGCCACGAAAAGTTCCGCAGCACGGCCGCCACCGAAGGGGAGATTCGAGGGACAGAAAGTCTCTATTCTGGCACCCTGCCAGGATGGGGAAGTGCCCCCGGAGCCATCTCCATCGATCTCCACCGCCATCTCCATCACCGTTGCTGATTCCCATGATAAGGAGGGAGTAGTTCTCTCTCGAGGCTAAGGGTTCTACCGGTAGCTATGTGTTCATCTCTCTCTCTCTATGCATGATCATATTGTGATCATGAGCTTTGTAATACATTAGATCTACCTTGCTACTCAAGTGCTTTAATAGATCTCTGCTCTCCCCATGTGTGTGAAGTTGACAGCGTGCACACCATGGTGGCACTTAGGCTAGAGATTACAAATACTTGTTATGAGTTATATTTGGAGTTGGATGTCTTTATGAAATTGCGGTGTTTGTTGGACTCATCTAGTACTCAAGGTGACAGTGTGGGGTTATCTAGATGGGAAAGACTTACTTTGAGGTGTGCTGTTATAGCCCTACCATCGATTAGAGTGTCCCACCAGAGAGTAGTTAAGAGTAGTATCATAAAGAGAAGATATTTATATGAGAGTGTTCACTAGTGAAAGTATGATCCCTAGGCCTTGTTTCTAAGCATTGAAACACCGTTTGCTATTAGATATGTTACATGTTTGCTTGCTTCTATCTTTATTTCAGTTTTACTTTAGTCTCTTCCACGCCATCAAGTTATTTTCTATCACCGTTACCACTTATAATTATCCATACCACTTGTATTTCACTATCTCTTCGCCGAACTAGTGCACCTATACACCTGACAAGTGTATTGGGTGTGTTGGGGACACAAGAGACTTCTTGTATCTTGATTGCAGGATTGCTTGAGAGGGAATACCTTTGACCACTTCCTCCTTGAGTTCGATAAACCTTGGGTGATCCACTTAAGGGAAAACTTGCTGATGTTCTACAAACCTCTGCACTTGGAGGCCCAACAACTGTCTACAAGAATAGAAGTGCGTAGACATCATTCGCGGAATCTTTGTTTGAACTCCTCCCAATTGTACTCTCTTCCTGGAGGTTCCATTGCTAGCTGACGCTCCCACCATGACTCTCCAGGTCCGGTCAATAAATGCGTTGTATACCTCAACATCTCTTCCTCATTGCATCCTACAGTTCTCAACTTTATTTCGGTATCTATTAACCAGTCCTCTGCATCCATTGGTTCAGGAGCGGATGCGAAAGGTAAAGGCCTGGTATCCTGGAAATCCGAAAGACTAACACCACGTCCTTGAGGTGCCCTCGGATGTCCCACACGGTCTACTAACCCCTCCATGAATTTATTCTGGGACTCTTGCATCATTTGCATGTACTGCATAAAGTTCTGCTCCATTAATGGCCTCATTGTTGGTGGTGGTAAATTCGCTTGCATTCTGGCATCTTCATCCGCCTTTTCTTTGGCTTCGCGCTCCATGCGCTGCTGCTCAGTCTCGTTTTCTACACCCGTTTCCATACCCCCCCTAGTCCTGTAACATAAGCAAATACTCATAATTACATCATGCATATGTGTTCTGAGCTCAACTTCATGCACAGAACTAGTGACACAATGGAAAACAAAATTCAAATAAGAACCAAATATGCATTGCACACATATTATACATTACAAGCAATATAATTTATACAACGTGATTACAAGCCCTTACTCATTAAACATTACAAACTCATGTGGTACTATCTCACTTATTTATTTACATCAAGTCCTCCAACTCCAACTCTCGTCTCCTGCGGAGATGCTCCTAATCAAAGTCACACTCCCCAGAAGTTGCGTCGTTCATCGTACATACCCGGAGTACAACCGTGCTAACATGAAGTACGACGCACCGATATGAAACAACTTGCCTCTTCGATGGATGATATTCAGTATCAAAAGTCTCTGGACTTGACACATCATTCAGCTGAAGTGTATCCATACCTTCCAACTCATCTGAAGTATCTACCGAATCATCCTCATCACTTTCTTCTTCATCCATCTCTTGCATCCCGATTCTAGAGGAATCTACAGAATATTCCCCTTCCGGTGCCCCCCAAGTACTCTGCTGGGTACGATAGTCCTCAACTATGATTGGATAGTGCACATTATCTGGAGTAGGATAATTTTCTAGGGACTCGAACACCCTTTCTTCAAGATCTTCCTCCTCGAACTCTACATCTTCCACATGGACATCTCTTCCATCAACGGAATAAGATCTTACGCCCATGCGACTAGTCTGCCTGATATCTCCAACTGAATCTTCCACAGGAATAGGATTCCCGGCAGATCCATCCATTGATCCATACCTCCATCCTTCAGAATTCCCAATAGGTAATTCCAAGTCCTCAGTTCCCCAAGAACTCTGTGGTACTAGATGACTAGTGCCCTCATCAGGATATCTAATAGGTTCTGGTATCGGTGAGTAAGGATATGGTGTAAAAGATGTTGGATCTATAGGTATATCCTTGAAAATTGGGTCAACCCTATCCACTGCTTCATTTTCCAGTTTAGATGCTAACTTCTCCCTTCTTTCAGGATTCATTAAATCCTCTAGCATATCAACCTGATCTTCTACAATAACCTGATGTGTCTTATACAAAGACCCAACCATCAGTCGATACAGATCCATAAACTTAGAAGCTAGTTTTGGATGCTTCCTTACTAAAGTAAGATGATCCGGTTCCGGTTCCTCGTCTATAGAGTCATGAGGAATCACATAATATGTGCTTCCAGCTAACTCTTCTGCTTTATGTTCCCGAACATTGGCTATCGCCTCCACAATAGCAACATGATATGCTGCTAGGTGACTTCTACCTTCCCCCATAGGTAAGTTGTGATAAAAACCAAGCTTCTTCAGTAATTGGATACTAGCACTATATTTGGCTAACATTCGCCCATCATGATAGGTAATGGTATTGACTGGGATATTAGTTGTGCAACCAAAAACCCTCAGAAGTTCTCGAAGCTATTCAGTTAAAGCCCCCTGATAGTCATCGAGAGTCTCTTCTTTCCTTGCCAAAGTCTGTTTTGGAAACTTTGGTGCCATTTCCACTGTATAGATGTAAAATATAATTAGTATCCATTAATTGCAATGATGCATCATAATAAAGAATTATCGCACTAAAAAAATATAACGAAATATTCCTAATTGAATATTCATCATATAATTTAGAGAACTCTTTACAGTTGCTCCTAGACTCCTATAGTTATTTCCCTTTACTAGGTTTCCAACCTAAGGTCAAAGCAATTGCTCTGATACCAGCTGTGGTGACCCAGCATACCACTTCATGTGTAGTACACTATAGTCGTTGATATGACATTCACAGAACACCGTTCCGTAAATATCACACCCCTCAGATTGGTACAACAGAAACATTGAGGGTCCATATTACAAACATACACACTTCATTATTACAAACCAAGAGTTCTCAAACTTCAAGTATTATGAAATTACAAACCAAACTTAAGTAGTTTCAGCAGAAGATATAAAATCCAAACTCATACTTCAAATTGAGCTCAACAACTTATTCTATATAGTTCTTGTTGCTCGGCTCCATTGGTTTACTAATAACTAAGGCAACTACTTAGACTCGTTGCCCTCCACTCCATAGCGTATCTCGTAGTCCACTCCTTCAACCCCTTTGGACAGGTCGGGTTCTTCGTAGCAGAGGTCCTCTTGTACATCAACTACGTACACAAAGTGTCTTCTGGATTCTCAGAGTCTAAGCAGGGGTTCAAAGGAAAGAGTGAGTAACAGCATTACCTAGCAAGTTCATTATATGCAATGTGGGAAGTTTGATGCTCTATCTACCACCTCGGACGATACGTCCTTGGTACTATGCAATTTTTGTAAACATTTCTTCAAAGATTGATTTTATTATCAAAAACTATACCCATCAGCCTTCATAGGTTGACCAGTACTTCATGGAGTTCCTTTCCTGCCGCGTTCGTAGCTCCTTCCCGGAACAGGGAGTAACATGTCACAATTCTTACACTCTGCAGAGGTGCGTTGCTTTACCCATGAGAGACCAACTCCTTGTTGCACAACTAGGCGTACTTTCCCATCCACAATTCCATGATGTGGGGCCCAGTAGGTGATCCAAGCCAAGCCCTCTCCACGACCCCATATGTCTGCACGATCCTCCGAGGCTGACTACACCTCTGTTAAGCCTCCAACTAGGGCAAGCTATAACCCTGGTGAGTTCCTGAAGACTCTATGAAGTGGTGATGCCCCTGGTAAGCTCCCTAAAAGGCCCGACTATACCTTCGGCAGCCACTCATAAATAATCTAGACACCAAAATCGTGGGGCCTAAGGGTGCCCACCCATATGTTGGATCCATACCAGGAATCCCAACGTCACGATAAGGTCATCTTGCCTCCATATGAAAGGAAGAAGATACAGCTGACTTCTCTGTCCCATTCCAAATCTCATGGTTAACGCATATTATACGGTGCTAGAACCACTCATGTCATGGGTTGTTAAGCCTATGTGACTTATGCAATTGGAACCCTAAGTTCCATTGCTGATCTTTATCATCACTTAGGATGATACTACATCTTATTTATTAGAGAAGATATCATTTTCTTTCTCCAGATCATAGATGATAACACACAATTTGGAATATCTTTAATAAAGACTCTTCAAAGGACATGAGCAAGTTATGAACTTGCCTTGTGACTGCAAGGTAGTGAAGTCGGATGCTTCCACCTGACCTTGAGCTCTGGTTTCTACAAATAACCATTATTGCCTGATAAGGACAATATTTAAAGAAGCAATATGCAATGCATAGTAATGTCATGCAATGATTTATTATTTGCTTCTTTGCATGTTTTACCCTTTTAGTAAAAGCTTACTATTTTATTTAATTAATGAAAGACAAATATCATTCTATGAATTTATTTCATTTAAATATTTTCTGAGATTCCTTTAAGGAAATAAGATTTATTTCTATCACACGAAATTCACTTTTCAAAAATACAAATTAGTATTTTTCTAAAATAATATATTCATTTAGGATCTTAAAAGTGAATTTTATTCTATTTTAAGTGTTTCATTTATTTTTATAAAATTCAAAAGTAACTGGTACAATAATAAATATAGACCTAAATTTTAGTTGCCCAAAAATTCTATTGATCATTTTTACTCATTAGAGAGTATTTTTGTGAGTTCATAAATATATTATTTATATTTTTTAGGATTTTTATTTATTTTTCTAAAGCTATTTTTGTTTTAGGGGCATATTTATCATTTTTTTAAACAACCCTATTAACATACGGGCCTGGACCACTAGGCTGGCCCGACCCAACCTAACCCAGCCCACTTGGCCTGGTTTCACACTCCTATGTCTTCTCTCTCAGTACCCCCCCACGCACTCACACTCCTCTCTCTTCTCTCTATCTCGCTCACGTGGTCACCTCCTCCGTCTGCTGCCGCCGTCGCGCACGATTCCGACCAAATCTGGCGGCCATTGCCGCCACCACGGTGAAGGGTGGCTAAGTCGATGACGCTACTCCATTCCGTCCGAGCAGATTCGCTGCTGGGGCTCTCTCCTGGCCTGCTGACCCCTGCCCGAAACTAGGGTTAGGGTTGGCCGCCTTGGAGCATCGGCGATGGTGCACCGGGTTTCTCACGGCGTATGCCCCTCTCCTCCAGTGGATACAACGCGCGGTAGGTGTGGGTTGCAGCGCCCCTTCAGGGTGCTCCCCGTGTCGCCGCTTCCGCTTCGCCGTCGACCATCCTTTGTTTCCTCTTCGGTTATTTTTGCGAGGACTTTGAGTAAGTCTGACTACTCCCCTTCTGTGCTCCTCTCTAGTGCTCTAATTACTTCTTGGCATGATGAACACGAGTAATCCCCCTGTCTAGGGTTCATACCCTGCAAAACATGTTGTTTAGCTGCTCTGGTTACTCCTACCAGTGATACCCTTCTAGTATTTTGTTTGGCTAGTGATGTCTGTTGCATGCTATTGGTTCTAGCCAATTGATCTACATTCTGTTAGTTGGTACTTTGCTAAATTCTTGTTACCATCTTGTTCTCTGTTAGAGAACCCCTTGTGGATGTATACTGAACCCTATGTAATCACCCTTGTTGCCTCTGTGATGGTTTTAGTTTATTGAAACCCACTGTGATGTCTGGGTTGGAATACTCTTTGTTAATAATCCTTCTGTGAAATATGATTTCCAATTGAAGTGTTGGAAAAATGATTATCTGTTAGTTGGCCTAAATTATGTAATCAGTTGGTAAGCTTTGCTTGGTTAGAACAGATCCCGGTGACACCTCTCAAGAATGGTACACAAGATTTGTTTTGGTACTAGCTTTGGGTTTACAAATGATCTAGAAGTGTCTAGATTCTTAATTCCTCTAAAATCATTGCTGTATCTGTTGGTTGAAGATATCCAACAACTGTTTCATGCCTATGATGTTGTTCTGAGGCATAGGGCTAGTTTCCCTAACTTGCGGTCTCTAATAGATGATTTCTAGTATGGATACCAACTACTAATCTTGGATTCTGTATATTTGTAGATTCTGGGGTGCTACTCCTTTAGGAGATGTGCCCAGAATCCATAGCTTGGGCTAATTTACTCTAGAATATATATTTTATCCAAGATCAGTGATGCTGGTCTAAGATCTTGGTAAAGGCTAGTAAAGTTTTATCATTTGTATTTTTACCTTTCTTCTAGGATGGATGTAGACCCTACTTGGGTGTTTTTCTGAGAAGATCAAATAAACAACATATGCTCATTTGACTCTATGATGGTTTGATCATGTGGTGCTGTTACGTGTACTCACCAGATTACTTGATGGTTGATGAGGTTGTGGTGTTGCTTACTGGCTTGCTCTAGCTCTGCACCACCTAGGGCTGCTCCTATGACTTTGTGCTTGACCTTGCTTTCCACCTGCTCCACCCCCTCCTTATGTTACCATAATGTGGAAATCTGATGGTTGACTTGGGTAATCTGGTGGAGTATTTGGCTATGGTTTCAGCAAGCTCTATAGCTGTGAGTGTGTGCTTGAGAAGGAGAAATGAGCTCCTGTGTTCTCCTTCGACTGGTGCTCTGTGTGGTTGCTTGTACTGCTGCTGTTGGCTTGACATCACACCCATGCAGTTAGGTGACTAAGCTGTGTGTGTGTGCTGTGCATGTGGATCAGCTCAAGTAACTTGGACTTTACTATTACCTGTTTACTAGTTGATAGCATGGTGAAACTTACTTTTATCCACTTGGCTTTATACTGTAATCTTGACTATTTACTGAAAAGAACAGATACTTCACCTTTGGTGAAACTTACCCCTTTACTTACTCAATGATGTACCATTAACAGTGCACTTCACTGTTCACCACTGAGAGTAAAAACTATCTAACTAACTGATGGCTCAATGCACGGCGCCCAGAAAAATGCTTAGTTTTATCCACTTTCTTGTGTTTTGTTCCAACTTTGGAGTACTTTTATTATGATTTATTGGACTAACCTATTAACAAGAGCCACAGTGCCACCTACCTGTTTTCTGCTGTTTTTGGTTCCAGGAAAGTCAGAAAATGAATATTCTCGGAATTGGACGGGACAAAAGCCAAAGTGCCTATTTTTCCGGAAGGGATCAAGTGTCAGAATACGAGACGGAGAGGGGCCAGGGGCCGGCCACACCACCTGGCCACGCAGCCAGGCTTGGCCTGCGCCAGGGGGTGGTCTGGCCGACCCCAGCACCCATTCAGCCTCTCCTTCCGCCTATAAGTTGCCCTCAGGACGAAAACCCTAGGTACCCGATCAAAAATCCACGAAAGAGTCTGTAGCCACCGTCATCTCCATCCCTAGATCGGGGGGATCTGAAGCTCTTCCCGGCACCCTGCCGAAGAGGGGAATTCACCCTGGAGGCCTTCTTCATCACCATGCAAGCCTCCGGTGTGATGCGTGAGTAGTTCATCCTTGGACTACGAATCCATGTAGTAGCTAGATGGATGGTTTCTCCTCCTTTGTGCTTTCATGTTTAGATCTTGTGAGCTCCGTTCATGATCAAGATCATCTATTTGTAATTCATACATGTTGTGTTTGTGGGGATCCGATGGATATTGAGATGCTATTTCAGATTGATTATTGATTCTATCATGTCTTTGTTATTTGAGATCTTGCATGCTTTCCGTTGTTAGTAGCTATCTTGGCCAAGTAGATACTAGCAACTCCAAGAGTTAGTATTTATGCTCGATAGTGGGTTCATGCCTCTGGTAATCTAGGGAAGTGACAGAAATCTCTAAGGTACTAGATGTGCTGTTGCTACTAGGGAGAAAACAATGATCCTTTGTTCATAGAACAATTGTATTGTTTACTTTACATGCAGTTCGTAAAGCAATAATCTGTTGCTTGCAACTTAATACTGGAGGGGGTTCGGATGATAACCTGAAGGTGGATTATTAGTCATAGATGCAGTTGGATGGCGGTATATGTATTATGTTGTAATGCCCAATCAAGTCTCAAAGGAGTCAAGATGATTAGTATATGCATGTATTGCTTTCTCGGTGTTTGTCAATTGCCCCGCTGTAATTTTTTCACCTAGCATGTTATCTATCTAAGGAGATCCACCTCTAGTGAACTATGGATCCCGGTTCTTTTTCTTTACATACAATCTACAACTGTTTACTGCTTTGTGTTTACTTTCTGCAAACTTTTACTTCTTTCCATTCAATACGTTTAATCCTTTGTTTTCCACAAAACACGGTGAGATTGACAACCTCATCGCAAGTTGGGGACAAAGTTCTGTGGTTGTGTTGTGCAGGTCTCCACGGTGCTACTAGCACCGGTAGTGCGCCCTGCCAATGCTCAGCTAGTAACACCTTTGGGGTGTTTCCTTGCTCCTACTGGTTCGATTAAACCTTGGTTTCATAATTGAGGGAAAACTTACTGTTGTGCTCATCGTACCTTCTTCTTGGGGTTCCCAACAAGCTCTACGTCGAAAGTCGAGCGCATCAAGATATTTTTCTGGCGCCGTGACCCGGAGATCAAAAGAAGAAGAGACTCCCACGTCAACGACGAGCACATCAAGATTTTCTGGCGCCGTTGCCGGGGATTCAAGGACATCTTCACAAGGGGAGTCCCTCATAACCGATCACTTTACTTTGTTGTTTTTGTTTTGCTTAGTTTTATTTTGGCTTTGTTTGCTTGTTTTGTTCTTCAAAAACACAAAAAAATTAGTTTTACTTGTTTTGCTTTCTTATTTGAAAACACACAAAAAAATTAGTTCCTATCTTGAGTTTCCACTATGTCTAGCCTTGCTCCAATCACTATGTCACCCGAGGAAATTATTCTCACTTTTAAACAAGGAATGGAGGAAAGTTTTAAGGAAGCTTGGTCTAGAATCTCTGATCTACATGAAAAGACAGAGCCTAAAATGATTCAAGGCTTGTCCCTTAGCAGTTTTTACCTTGGGATTGCTCTTTGCTATAGATATGCTTTAGATGCTATTGTGGGAGGAGATTTCCTCCAATGTAATGAGGATGATGCCATTAATGCTATAAAGAAATTGATCCTTACTTACACTATGCCTAGCCAAACTGATATTTCTTTCGCAAAAATATTTGCTAGGTTGAACACACTTGAGGCTAGCACTACTAGCTGAGAAAGTTGCTATAATACGCTTAGGGAGCATCACAATTATGTTCCAATAAATTCTGAACCATCAAAGTGGCTCCCTACAGAAAAGATTGAGATAAACACTGAAACTTTTCAAGCCCGCTGCGATATCATGTCTGAATTTTGTCTTATGCCTAGAGATATTTATGAATCTTTGAATCTTTGGGGGCTTACTGAAGGAGGAAAAGAAATATCTCTTGCTAATAATTCTACCTTATTTCCTATTAGAATAGCTGAAGGAGTGTTTACAAAGATCCTTGGGAAAATGATTTCTACTGATTATCTTGTTATTGAATGTGCAGGAAAAGGACAAATTACACTTGGAAGGTCCCTATTGGAAATTCTTGGAGCAATAATAGATGTGGGAAAGGGGACCATGCACCTTTCTTCTCCACCAAACAATCATATTTTCCCAAAGGTTAAGAATAAAAATAAGAGAGGTAAGAGCAAGAAAGTTGGTCTTAATGCTTCTTCATTTGAGAACACTTGATTCTTTCTTTGCTTCTTATGCCTAACTTAAAGGCGTTAAAGAAAAGTACTAGTTGGGAGATGACCCAAGAGTTTTAGATAAGTCTTGTAAGTTATTACCTCTGTAATAACCTCTCCTTATCCTTTTTATTTGCTTTGTGTGCCAAGAGTAACCTGTAATGAGAGTGAAGTAATGATTGGGAAAGTTGCTGTCCCGAAACAGATTTCTGTGCTTCACCATAAAAATTCCTGAGAGAGCTCTGTACGTCAGATTGATCTGTAATTTTTTGTGCTTCTGCCACAGGTTGTTATCTAACTTACGTTGGTTCAACACGTTTTGATTTGAGCAACACAAGGTCTTCGAAAAAATTCGTCTATACCTGCTGGTCTGTTTTGACAGATTTCTGCCATTTTTTGCATTTGCTTCTTGTTAGTTCCTTCTTGAGTTCCTTTGAGGAATTGGATTTTTGAGGGAAGTGCTACAGTAGCTAGTGTTCTAATGGAAGTTTATTTGGTGTTATAACTAAACCTTAAGACTTATTTATCTTAAGTGCACTAATGTTGCTAATGAGATTGTGTGAAGTTTTGTATGAAAGAAAAATTTCAGGTGTATGGAAGGAATGAGTAATGAGATGAAGGATGGACTAAAGCTCAAGCTTGGGGATGCCACGCGTGTCACCCCAAGAAATATCCAAGAAGTACAAGAATCAAAGCTTGGGGATGCCCAAGGCATCCCCTTCTTCATCAATAAAAATCCAGGTTTCTTCCAAACGCTTCATTTTTATTGTTTCATGCACAGTTGTGCTTTTCTTGGAGCGTCTTCTTTTTCGTTTTCGTTTTGGTTTTTTAGTTTGCTTGGTTTGCTTAGTTTTCTGAATAAGTTGGTTGGACCCCCTCTTTCATACATTGGTTTGCAAATAGTTTGGTTGGTTTGGAAAAGAGTAGGAAAGTTCATACTTATGTGGTAAAAAGAGCTCGTTTTTGACTCTGGCCTATGCTTTGTCATGCCATGCTTGATATTGTTTTGGCTTTAGGCTTAGTATTCTTTGCTGTAGCATGACTTGTTATAAAAAATTGAGATTGCTTAATGTGACTTGGATGAATCATGCGTTGTTTTAGCATATTAAAGCATAGTATAGTGGTATTCTCCTTTGATGCTTTATTTGGGTTGACTTGGCACATGCTCACACCATGTTATGACTATCTCAAGTCACCATGGCCTTTATGATCCTTTAGTTTTCAACTTGTAGTATCACTTTATGCTTTGATCAATGATGTTTTGTCGCTCTGCATGATTATGGCCATTATTGCTCTCTTAGTTTGTCGCTCCCAGTCTTTTGCTAGCCTCCACAACCAAGTATGAGTTCCACTCATGCATCCAACTCCTTAAACCAAGTTATTCCAAAGAGTCCACCATACGTACCTACTAGCTTATTCTATTCCAAGTATATTCATGCTTTTGATTACCTTCCACTTGTTATGAGAAAACTAGTGATTGAAGCTCTCACGAACTTGATGGCACACTTTACTTTTTGCCTCTAATAAACTTGAACCATTGGGTCCTTCTTTGTTGCATATATGCTTGCGCTTTATAAGTTGAAAGTAGCAGAACCATGTTTCATGGGGAACGCTTTGAACATCGCACTTGTACTTTGTACCCTGTTGATATCATGTTCTTTTGCTTACGGACCCCGGCGGTGTGAAATAAAAGTAGAACTTGTAAGATCATGGAGTTTGTATGTGTGTTAGAGAAACGCTTGGGACGCTAGCCTAAGCCATGCCTAATCATGGTGAAAACTTGCAGCATCACCATAATGAGCACTCTATAAAGCATCCTCAATAAAAACCTATGCAAATAGCAAATAAAAAGATCGTTGAGATGCTCATTGTCTGCTTGCCTTGTCATTTTGATTATGGGAAAGCTCCCGTATCATGTGAAAGGGGTACCCCGTTGGCGGTTCTTAATGATACACATATACTTACAATGACAAGAGCTTACTCGTGACTAAAGTTGAGTAGCATGAGGATCGGTCTTCGTAAGTAAGGGGCATGAGATTTCGGTTTATAACTTGTTAAGCATATCCTCCTAGTTCTGTCACTTTAACCTTAATCACCTTCAAGATGCTTATGATAGGGGCAATGAGAGCTGAAAGCTTTAAGTACCATAATTTTTGGAAGCTCTTTATGAGACTTGAATCCCTACATCCTTTTACAAAGGCCTTTCTTCCACCATTATATTGAGTCTCCACCATCTATCTTTATGCACCTACTTTGAGAGCATAGTGGCCATTCTCAGTTCTATGTGATTGTCCCAAGACTAGTTGATTGATGCATAACTTGTTATTGCTTGTTTGAAACTATTGTATCTAGTCACTCTTATGAACTTTGAAGGTGTCCTATGCATTTATATTTGCTACTCTATTGAGGGACAAGTTGAATACTATTATGCTATGTTTTCTTTATGTGAAACAAACAAACGTCTTGCAAAGCATTGTTATTCATGAATCTTTTGTTTGTGCCTTTTCATGTTGCATCCTAGTATCTTTGCTTATTGCTAGAACTTTGTCTTTTATGTTATGATTGAAGTACTATGATCCCAGCTTTGAATGTTTTGCAAATACTTTCATCAAGTCTTTGATGGTGCATGTCACCTCAAAAATTATTTCTTTTTATCACTTACCTACTAGAGGACGAGCAGGAGTTAAGCTTGGGGATGTTGATACATTGCAAATGTATCTATAATTTTTTATGTTCCATGCTTAGTTTTATCCACTTTCTTGTGTTTTGTTCCAACTTTGGAGTACTTTTATTATGATTTCTTGGACTAACCTATTAACAAGAGCCACATTGCCAGCTGCCTGTTTTCTGCTGTTTTTGGTTCGAGGAAAGTCAGAAAATGAATATTCTTGGAATTGGATGGGACAAAAGCCAAAGTGCCTATTTTTCCAGAAGGGATCAAGTGCCAGAATACGAGATGGAGAGGGGCCAGGGGCCGGCCACACCACCTGGCCGCGCGGCCAGGCTTGGCCCGCGCCAGGGGGTGGTCTGGCCGACCCCAGCACCCCCTCGGCCTCTCCTTCCGCCTATAGGGTTGCCCTCGGGACGAAAACCCTAGGTACCCGATCAAAAATCCACGAAAGAGTCTGTAGCCGCCGTCATCTCCATCCCTAGATCGGGGGGATCTGAAGCTCTTCCCGGCACCCTGCCGGAGAGGGGAATTCACCCTGGAGGCCTTCTTCATCACCATGCAAGCCTCCGGTGTGATGCGTGAGTAGTTCATCCTTGGACTACGGATCCATGTAGTAGCTAGATGGCTGGTTTCTCCTGCTTTGTGCTTTCATGTTTAGATCTTGTGAGCTCCGCTCATGATCAAGATCATCTATTTGTAATTCATACATGTTGTGTTTGCGGGGATCCGATGGATATTGAGATGCTATTTCAGATTGATTATTGATTCTATCATGTCTTTTTTATTTGAGATCTTGCATGCTTTCCGTTGTTAGTAGCTATCTTGGCCAAGTAGATGCTAGCAACTCCAAGAGTTAGTATTTATGCTCGATAGTGGGTTCATGCCTCTGGTAATCTGGGGAAGTGACAGAAATCTCTAAGGTACTAGATGTGATGTTGCTACTAGGGAGAAAACAACGATCCTTTGTTCATAGAACAATTGTATTGTTTACTTTACACGCAGTTCGTAAAGCAATAATCTGTTGCTTGCAACTTAATACTGGAGGGGGTTCGGATGATAACGTGAAGGTGGATTATTAGTCATAGATGCAGTTGGATGGCGGTATATGTATTATGTTGTAATGCCCAATCAAGTCTCAAAGGAGTCAAGATGATTAGTATATGCACGTATTGCTTTCTCGGTGTTTGTCAATTGCCCCGCTGTAATTTGTTCACCCAGCATGTTATCTATCTAAGGAGAGCCACCTCTAGTGAACTATGGATCCCGGTCCTTTTTCTTTACATACAATCTACAACTGTTTACTGCTTTGTGTTTACTTTCTGCAAACTTTTACTTCTTTCCATTCGATACGTTTAATCCTTTGTTTTCCGCAAAACACGGTGAGATTGACAACCTCATCGCAAGTTGGGGACAAAGTTCTGTGGTTGTGTTGTGCAGGTCTCCACGTTGCTACTAGCCCCGGTAGTGCACCCTGCCAAAGCTCTGCTAGTAACAACTTTGGGGTGTTTCCTTGCTCCTACTGGTTCGATTAAACCTTGGTTTCATAATTGAGGGAAAACTTACTGCTGTGCTCATCGTACCTTCCTCTTGGGGTTCCCAACGAGCTCTACGTCGAAAGTCGAGCGCATCAAGATATTTTTCTAGCGCCGTGACCCAGAGATCAAAAGAAGAAGAGACCCCCACATCAACGACGAGGACATCAATCATAAAGGCTATGGTGACTAGAGATAGTCATAACATGGTGTGAGCATGCGCCAAGTCAACCCAAATAAAGCATCAAAGGAGAATACCACTATACTATGCTTTAATATGCTAAAACAACACATGATTCATCCAAGTCACATTAAGCAATCTCAATTGTTTATAACAAGTCATGCTACAACAAAGAATACTAAGCATAAAGCCAAAACAATATCAAGCATGGCATGACAAAGCATAGGCCACAGTCAAAAACAAGGTCTTTTTACCACATAAGCATGAACTTTCCTACTCTTTTCCAAACCAAACCAAACTATTTGCAAACCAATGTATGAAAGAGGGGGTCCAACCAATTTATTCAGAAAACTAAGAAAACAAAAGCAAACGAAAACCAAAATGAAAACGAAAAAGAAGACGCTCCAAGAACAATACAACTGTGCATGAAACAATAAAAATGAAGCGTTTGGAAGAAACCTGGGATTTTTATTGATGAAGAAGGGGATGCCTTGGGCATCCCCAAGCTTTGACGCTTGTACTTCTTGGATATTTCTTGGGGTGACACGCGTGGCATCCCCAAGCTTGAGCTTTAGTCCATCCTTCATCTCATTACTCATTCCTTCCATACACCTGAAATTTTTCCTTCATACAAAACTTCACACAATCTTTATTAGCAACATTAGTGCACTCAAGATAAATAAGTCTTAAGGTTCAGTTCTAACACCAAATAAACTTACATTAGAACACTAGCTACTGTAGCACTTCCCTCAAAAGGCTCAATTCCCCAAAAGAACTCAAAAAGGAACCAACAAGAAGCAAATGCAGAAAATGGCAGAAATCTATCAAAACAGACCAGCTGGTAAAGACGAATTTTTTCGAAGACCTTTTTTTGCTCAAATAAAAAAAGTGTTGAGCTGAAGAAAGTTAGATAACAACCTGGGTGAGAAGCATAAAAAAATACAGCTCAATCCGACATACAGAGATCTCTCACGAATTTTTACGGTGAAGCAAAAAAATATGTTTCGGGACAGCACCTTTCCCAATCATTACTTTTCTCTCATTAGAGGTTACTCTTGGCACAAAAAGCAAATAAAAAGGATAACGAGAGGTTATTACAGAGGTAATAACTTCCAAGACTCATCTAAAACTTTTGGGTTATCTCCCAATAAGTACTTTTCTTTAACGCCTTTAAGTTAGGCATAAGAAGCAAAGAAAAAGGGTCAAGTATTCTCATATGAAGAAGCATTAAGATCAATACCAGAAATATTTTCAACAAGGCAAGGTATATCATCCAAATAAGTTCTAGAGGATCCTCTCTCAATGCTCTTAGGTTCACTATTCTCATCAAAAGGGTTTGCAGCAACAATCCAATCAAGATTCTTTTCTATGGCATCATGTATTGCTACTAGTTTAAAGGGTATTCGTATCTTAGGTTCCTCCCCATTAGGTTCGGTTTTGTTCATCTTTTCTCGTGTACCAACAACATCTACACATGAGTATAGCATATTGAAACGTTCAAAGACTTTCGTAGCTTCCTTGGCAACATCATAGAACTCTTTAAACAAAGTTTCTAAAATGAAATCCCTCTTTTTAGGATCCTCAATTTCTTTAAGCTTAAGAAACATTACTTGCATTAAGCGGTTGAGGTTAACAAACCTAGCTTCTAACATGTGAATTAAAAAAGCTGCAGCAATCTCATAGTTTGGAGCAAGTTCTACAAGGGATCTATCCTCAGTATCTTCATGCTTACTAACATGATTAAAGAATTCTTCAATGTTATCTTTCCTAATTATAGAACCACTACCAATTGGAAGGTCTTTCACGGTGAATGTAGGGATCAACATGGTGAGCTAAGGAAGATGTGACAACTAAAGGCTTAATTTTTTGTGTTTTTGAATAATAAAGCAAACAAGTAAAACTAATTTTTTTGTGTTTTTGAATAACAAAACAAGCAAACAAAGAAAAAAGAAAACTAAGCAAAACAAAAACAACAAAGTAAAGAGATTGGTTATGAGGGACTCCCCTTGTGAAGATGTCCTTTACTCCCTGGCAATGGCGCCAGAAAAATGCTTGATGGCTCAATGCACGGCGCCCAGAAAAATGCTTGATGGCGGTGTTGATGTAGAGCTCATTGGGAACCCCAAGAGGAAGGTATGATGAGCACACCAGCAAGTTTCCCTCAGTTATGAAACCAAGGTTTAATCGAACCAGTAGGAGCAAGGAAACACCCCAAAGGTGTTACTAGCTCAGCTTTGGCAGGGCGCACTACCGGTGCTAGTAGCAATGTGGAGACCTGCACAACACAACCACATAACTTTGTCCCCAACTTGCGATGAGGTTGTCAATCTCACTATGTTTTGCGGTAATCAAAGGATCGAATGGAAAGAAGTAATAGTTTGCAGAAAGTAAACACAAAGAAGTAAACAATTGTAGATTGTATGTAAAGAAAAGGACCGGGATCCATAGTTCACTAGAGGTGGCTCTCCTTAAGATAGATAACATGCTGGGTGAACAAATTATAGCGGGGCAATTGACAAATACCGAGAAAGCAATACATGCATATACTAATCATCTTGACTCCTTTGAGACTTGATTAGGCATTACAACATTATACATAGACAGCCATCCAACTGCATCTATGACTAATAATCCACCTTCAGGTTATCATCCGAACCCCCTCCAGTATTAAGTTGCAAGCAACAGATTATTGCTTTACGAACTGCGTGTAAAGTAAACAATACGATTCTTCTATGAACAAAGGATTGTTGTTTTCTCCCTAGTAGCAACAACACATCTAGTACCTTAGAGATTTCTGTCACTTTCCCAGATTACTAGAGGCATGAACCCACTATCGAGCATAAATACTAACTCTTGGAGTTGCTAGCATCTACTTGGCCAAGATAGCTACTAACAACGGAAAGCATGCAAGATCTCAAATAAAAAAGACATGATAGAATCAATAATCAATCTGAAATAGCATCTCAATATCCATCGGATCCCCGCAAACACAACATGTATGAATTACAAATAGATGATCTTGATCATGAGCGGAGCTCACAAGATCTAAACATGAAAGCACAAAGCAGGAGAAACCAGCCATCTAGCTACTACATGGATCCGTAGTCCAAGGATGAACTACTCACGCATCACACCGGAGGCTTGCATGGTGAAGAAGAAGGCCTCCAGGGTGAATTCCCCTCTCTGGCAGGGTGCCGGGAAGAGCTTCAGATCCCTCCCGATCTAGGGATGGAGATGATGGCGGCTATAGACTCTTTCGTGGATTTTTGATTAGTCCCTCAGGGTTTTCGTCCCGAGTATAGGCGGAAGGAGAGGCCGAGGGGGTGCCAGGAGCAGCAACACCACCCCCTGGCTCTTGTTAATAGGTTAGTCTAAGAAATCATATGAAAAGTACTCCAAAGTTGGAACAAAACACAAGAAAGTGGATAAAACCGAGCATGGAACATCAAAAATTATAGATACATTTGCAATGTATCACTAACCCCTAATTTCCTTTCTAGTTGTTTATCTTATTTGCAGGAACAAGATCTGGACTCACAAGATTAGTATAGGAGTAGATAGGTAGTATAGGTTTTAATTGTAACCTTCTTTGTAATCTTTTTGTAAAAGATCTTGTAAAGATATTATTACAAGTTAATAAAGTTAAATTTCTGTTCTTTGTAACCTTATACCTTTGATGTATTTATCATCAGTTGTGACCTTATTATGAAATAAAGAAATAAGAATTATTTCTTATTTAATTTTCCTTGCCTTTAATTCTTATTGTTGATTACTATTTCTTTATTATATTAAAACAATGTTAATAAGGTTTTCTTTTTGGGAAAACCCTCCAATATTAATGACTTCTAATATTCAAATATTTTCAATTTGATTTGAATTTCAAATTTGAATTCAAAGTAATTTCCCGAAAATCTTAATACTGCCTAAAGGTCATGTCAAAATTCATAGAAATCACGAACAACAGCTATTCCTACCTCCAGTTGGTGAAAGAAACTATGATCCCTTTAGTGTTTTGTTTGGCGGAAAATTTACCCTGATTTTACAGATACATGCATGCACAAACTTATATTCCTATTTCTACCCTTCGTTGGATCCTACTGCTGGGGTGTTACATTGACAAAGCATAACAATGCATATACTAGACACCTTGACTCCTACAATATTTGATTGGGCATTACAACATATTACATAGACCGTAACCCAACTGCATTTATGACTGATAATCCACCTTCAGGTTATCGTCCGAACCCTCTCTAGTATTAAGTTACGAGAAACAAATAATTGCATTAAGCAAAGTGTGTAAAGTAAACAATACGTTTGCCCCATGGACAAAGGATTGTGGTTTTCTCCCTAGTAGCAACATCACATCTACAACCTTAGAGATTTCTGTCACTTCCCCAGATTACTAGATGCATGAACCCACTATCGAGCATAAATACTCCCTCTTGGAGTTGCAAGCATCTACTTGGCCAAGATAGCTACTAACAACGGAGAGCACTCAAGATCACAAATAACATAGACATGATAGAATCAATAATCAATCTGACATGGTACCTCAATATCCATCGGATCCCCACAAACATGACATATAGGATTACAAATAGATGATCTTGATCATGAACGGAGCTCACAATATCTAAACATGATAGCAAAAAGTAGGAGAACCAACCATCTAGCTACTACATGGACCCATAGTCTAAGGGTGAACTACTCACGCATCACTCCGGAGGCAGGCATGGTGATGAAGAAGGCCTCCAGGGTGATCTCTCCCCTACGGCAGGGTGCCAGGAAGAGCTTCGGATCCCCCAATCTAGGGATGGAGATGGCGGTAGCTACAGACTCTTTCGTGGATTTCTGATCGGGTACCTAGGGTTTTCTTCCTAGGAGGCTTTTATAGGTGAAGGGGCAAGGTCGGTGGAGCACCAGGGGGCCCACACCCCCTGGTGGTGCCCCTGGCCGCGCGGCCACCAGGTGTGGCCGCCCTGTGCGCCACTTTGTCTCCCCTTCGGTCTTCGTGTTGCTTCGGGTAAAATATTGACTTTGGCGTTTGTCCCGTCCAATTCTGAGAATATTTATTTACTAGCTTTTTTGAAACCAAAAACAGCACAAAACAGGAAACTAGCACCGTGGCATCTTGATAATAGGTTAGTTCCAGAAAATGTATAAAAATACCTCAAAGTGTGAACAAAATATAATAAAGTAGATATAATACAAGCATGGAACATCAAAAATTATAGATATGTTTACGACGTATCAAGCATCCCCAAGCTTAACTCCTGCTCGTCCTTGAGTAGGTAAGTGATAAAAAGAATAATTTTTGAGGTGACATGCACCATCATAATCTTGATCAAGGTATTTGTAAAACATTGATAGCTGGGATCATAGTACTCTAAACATGAAAGATAGAGTTATAACAATAAGACATAGCAACTATGTTGTAACATGAAAAGGTACAAACAAAAGATCATGAATAACAATGCACTGAAAGATGTATATTTGTTTCACATATAGAAAACATAATAAGAGTGGTATTCAGCTTGTCCCTCATGGTATACCAAAACATAAATGCATAGGACACCTTCAAAGTTCATAAGGGTGACTAGATACAAATAATTCAAGAACAAGCAATATCAAAGTTATGAATCAATCAAGAAGTTTTGGGACAATGCACATTAAACTAAGAATGACCACTATTCTCTCTCAATAGATGCATAAAGGTAGAAGATGGAGACTCAACGTAAAAGTAAAAAAGAAAGGCCCTTCACAAAGGGAAGTAGGGATTCAAGTCTCATAAAGAGCTTCTAAAAATTATGGTACTTATTAGCTTTCAGCTCTAATTGCCCCTATCATAAGCATCTTGAGGTGATTAAGGTTAAAATGACACAAATATGAAGATATGCTTGACAAGTTATAAGATGAAAATCTCATGCCCCTTTCTTACGAGTACCGAACCTCATGCTACTCAACTTGAGTCACAAGTAAGTTCTTGCCATTGTAAGTACATGTATATCATAGAGAACTGCCAATGGGGTACTGATGTCTACGCACTTCTATTCTTGTAGATAGTTGTTGGGCCTCCAAGTGCAGAGGTTTGTAGAACAGCAGCAAGTTTCCCTTAAGTGGATTACCCAAGGTTTATCGAACTCAGGGAGGAAGTGGTCAAAGGGATTCCCTCTCAAGCAACCCTGCACTCAAGATACACGAAGTCTCTTGTGTCCCCAACACACCCAATACACTTGTCAGGTGTATAGGTGCACTAGTTCAGCGAAGAGATAGTGAAATCAGCAACGGCGATGGAGATGGTGGTGGAGATCGATGGAGATGGCTCCAGGGGAACTTCCCCGTCCTGGTAGGGTGCCGAAACAAAGACTTTCTGTCCCCCAAATCTCCCCTTCGGTGGCGGCGGTGCTGTGGAACTTTTTCATGGCTGGAGGCTGGACTATTTAGGGTTTATGCATCGGGAGGCTTCTTATAGGCGAAGAGGCAAGGTCAGTGTCCGACAAGGGGGCCCAAACCATGCCTTGGCGTGACCTAGGGTTGCCCGCACCTAGGGGTGTGGCCGCCCTATGGCCCCCCTTCGTCTCTCCTTCAGACTCCATGTGTCTTCCGGTAAAATATTGACTTTGGCTTTTGTCGCGTCCAATTCCGAGTATATTCATTTTCTAGCTTTTCTGGAACCAAAAACAGAAGAAAAAAGGCAACTGGCACTGTGGCATCTTGTTAATATGTTAGTTCCAGAAAATGTGTAAAAGTACTCCAAAGTGTGGACAAAACATAAGAAAGTAGATACTAAACAAGCATGGAACATCAAAAATTATAGATACGTTAGCAACGTATCAGGTACCCCTTGCCCCATGACACAGGAGCTATCCCATATCAAAATGACAAGGCAACAGATAATGAGCAACTCAGCGATCTATTTATTTGCTATTTGCATAGGTTTTTATTGAGGATGCTTCACAGAATGCTCACTATGGTTATGCTGCAAGTTTCCACCATGATTAGGCATGCCTTTGGCTAGCCACCCAGGTGTTTCTCTAACACACATACAAACTCCATGAGCTTACAAGCTCCCCTTTTATTTCACACTGCCGAGATCCATAAACAAAAGAACATGATATCAACTGAATAATAAGTGCAATGTTGAAATCATTCCCCATGGTACATGGTTCTGCTAATTCACAACTTATAAAGTGCAAGCATATAAGCCACATAGATGGACACAATGGTTCAAATTTATTATGTGCAAGAAAGTAAAGTGTGCCATCAAGTTTGTGAGAGCTTTAATCTCTAATTTTCACATAACAAGTTTAGTTTGGAAGGTAGATAAAAGCATGAATATACTTGGAATGGTGTAACACACCATGCATAGGAATTTATAGTGGACTCTTTGGAATAACTTGGTTTTCTTGGGAGTTTGGATGCATGAGTGGAACTCATACTTGGTACAGGTGGAGGCTAGCAAAAGACTGGGAGCGACCAACTAAGAGAGCAATAATGGCCATAATCATGCAAAGCGACAAAACATTATTAATTAAAGCATAAAGTGATATTACAACTCAAAAACTAAATTATCATAGAGGCTAAGGTGACTGGTTCATAGTCTTAACATGGTGTAAGCATGTGCCAAGTCAACCCTAATAAAGCATCAAACGATAATACCACAATATTATGCTTTTGTATGCTACAACAACACATGATTCTTTCAAGGCACATTAAGAAATCCCAATTGTTTGGAACAAGTCATGCTACAGCAATAATCACTAAGCATAAGGTCAAAGCAATATCAGACATGACATGGTAGAGGCTAATGCACAGTCAAAACAAGCTCCTTTTGTACCACTTATAAGCATGAAGCTTCCTACTCTTTTCCAACACCAGTCGACTTATTTGAAACCAAATATGAATGCAGGGGTCCAACTAATTTATTTAAGAAAACCAAACAAAAGAAAACTAAAAACAAAAACAAAGACGCTCCAAGAACAACACAATTGTGCATGAAACAATAAAAATGAAGTGTTTGGAAGAAAAGTGAGATTTTTATTGATGAAGATGGGGATGCCTTGGAAATCCCCAAGCTTTGACGCTTGTACTTCTTGAATATTTCTTGGGGTGATGCGGGTGGCATCCCCAAGATTGAGCTTTTTTCCATACTTCATCTCATCACATTATTCTTCCCAACACTTGAAAAATTCCTTCATACAAAACTTCACACAATCTTCATTAGGAACATTAGTGTATTCAAGATAATAAGTCTTTGGGTTTAGATTCAACACAAGTAAAACTTCCATTAAAACGCAAGCTACTGTAGCAATTCCTTCTAAAAGCTCAAGTGATCAAAGAGAACTCAAAGGGAAAGAGATTAAGAGGCAAATGCAAATAATGGCAGAAATGTGTCAAAACAGACCAACAGGTAAAAACTGATTTTTTCGAAGACCTTCTATTGCTCAAATCAGACAATGCTAAACTAACGAAAGTTAGGTAATAACTTGGGGCATAAGCACAAAAAATTACAGCTCAATACGACGTACATGGTTTTTCACAATTGTTTATAGTGAAGCATAGAAAATCTGTTTTGGGACAACAACTTTCCCAAGTCTTACTTCTCTCTCATTAGAGGTTACTCTTGGCACAAAAACCACACAAAAAGGATAAGGAGAGGTTGTTACTAAGGAAATAACTTCCAAGACTCAACAAAAGAAAAACTTACTGAATATTATTTTTGGTTATCTCCCAATAGTGCTTTTCTTTAACACCTTACAGCTAGGCATAGGAACAAGATTCAAGTATTTTCAAATGAAGAAGCATTAAGAGCAAACTTTGTTTTAATAGAAGAGGCAAAAGGTATCTTCTCTCTCTTCTTAGGTAAGTGTTCTATACCTTTGTTTAATGGGAGTTGATATTTAATGGTGCCTTCCTTCATATCGATAATGGCACCAACAATTCTAATAAAAGGTCTTCCCAAAATAATAGGACAAGAAGCATTGCATTCAACATCCAAAACATAGAAATCAATGGGGACATAGGTATTGTTAACCATAATAAGAACATCATTAATTCTCCCCATGAGTTTCTTTTTAGCATTATCATTAAGTTGGACATCTAAATAACAATCTCCTAATGGTGGCAAATCAAGCATTTCATAAATATTTCTAGGCATAATAGAGACACTAGCACCAAGATCACATAAATATTTGAGATCAAAATCATTCACTTTCATATTAATGATGGGTTCCCAACCATCTTATAATTTCATAAGAATATAAGCTCTATGTTTCAATTTTCTTCTTTAATTTTTATGAGAGCATCTATAATGTGTTTTGTAAAGGCCATATTCATAGCACTAGCATTAGGACTTTTAGCAAGCTTTTGTAGGAACATAATTACTTCAGAAATATTGCAACCATCAAGATCAAAATCATAATTACCATCCAAGGTAGTAGAGCTATTGTTTCCCATATTGCAAAGAATTTCAGCATTTTTATTGGAAAAAGTTCCATTGGTTTTAGGCATTATTGCAAAAGGAATGGGGACTTCATGTGGTTTGCTACCATCAACATTGGTGGTGGTAATAGTACAAATACTACTATTTCTAGCAATTTCATCTTCTCTTTCCCACTTAGCATGGAATTCAGCTAACAGTCTAACATTTTCATCAATTCTAACTTGTATGGCATTAGTAGAAGCAAAGGGGTTTTCCATAGTTTCAGGTTTAGCATCCATTTTTTTAATCAAAGAGGATTGTGCTTTAGACAAAGATGGTTTTTTTTCAGCATTCGAAATTTTGGATTGCAAACCAGGAATTTCCCTATTTAAACTCTCAAGTTGATGACTAATATTTTTCAAAATAGTAGATTGTTCCTCCATGGTTTTAGTAAATAATTTATTCTACTCATATTGCATTTGCATGAAGTTTTTAGTGGCTCTTTCAACTTCTAAAATTCTTGCTTCACTAGGCATTCTAGATTTACCATGATAATCATTAGTATTATTAGGAGGATAAGGCCTATAATTGTTATTACCATAAGCATTGTTGCCAAAATTATTGTTTCTGATGAAGTTCACATCAAATTGCTCTTCTTGAGAAACCAAAGAGGCTGAGGGAACATGATTTGGATCAATATGAGCTTTTCCATTAACAAGCATAGACATAATAACATCAATTTTATCACTCAAGGAGGAGGTTTCTTCAACAGAATTTACCTTCTTACCTTGTGGAGCTCTCTTAGTGTGCCATTTAGAATAGTTAACCATCATATTATCAAGGAGCTTTGTTGCAGAACCCAAAGTAATGGTCATAAAGGTGCCTCCAGCAGCAGAATCCAACAAATTTCTTGAACAATAATTCAGTCCTGCATAAAAAGTTTGGATAATTGATGTCTACACACTTCTATTCTTGTAGATAGTTGTTGGGCCTCCAAGTGCAGAGATTTGTAGAACAGCAGCAAGTTTCCCTTAAGTGGATTACCCAAGGTTTATCGAACTCAGGGAGGAAGTGGTCAAAGGTATACCTCTCAAGCAACCCTGCAATCAAGATACAAGAAGTCTCTTGTGTCCCCAACACACCCAATACACTTGTCAGGTGTATAGGTGCACTAGTTCGGCGAAGAGATAGTAAAATACAAGTGGTATGGATATAAGACAATGGTGCCAGAAAATAGCTTGATGGCGTGGAAGAGACAAAAGGCAAACTGAAATAAAGATGGAAGCAAGCAAACATGTAACAGATCTAGTTGCAAACTGTGTTTCAATACTTAGAAACAAGGCCTAGGGATCATACTTTCACTAGTGAACACTCTCATATAAATATCATCTCTTTATGATACTACTCTGAACTACTCTCTAGTTGGACACTCTAATCCATGGTAGGGCTATAACAGCACATCTCAAAGTTCGCTTTCCCCATCTAGATAACCCCACACTATCACCTTGAGCACTGGATGGTTCCAACAAACACCACAATTTCATAGAGACATCCAACTCCAAATATAACTCATAACAAGTATTTGAAATCTCTAGCCTAAGTGCCACCATGGTGTGCACGCTGTCACTTTCACACACATGGGGAGAGCAGAGATCTATTAAAGCACTTGAGTAGCAAGGTAGATCTACTTGATTACAAAGCTCATGATCACAATATGATCATGCATAGAGAGAGAGATGAACACATAGCTACCGGTAGAACCCTTAGCCTCGAGGAAGATCTACTCCCTCATCATCATGGGAATCAGGTACGATGATGGAGATGGTGATGGAGATCGATGGAGATGGCACTGGGGGCACTTCCCCGTCCCGGTAGGGTGCCGAAATAGAGACTTTCTATCTCTCGAATCTCCCCTTCGGTGGCGGCGGCGTTGTGGAACTTTTCATGGCTGGAGGCTAGATTCTTTAGGGTTTCTGCATCGGAGGCTTCTTATAGGCGAAAGGGCAAGGTCGGTGGAGGTCGGAGGGGCCCACACCACCTGGTGACGGCCAGGGGACCCGCGCCACCATATGGTGTGGCCAGCCCTTGGCCCCTCTCTGTCTTGTATTCTGGCTCCATGAGTCTTCCGGTAAAATATTGACTTTGGCTTTTGTCCGGTCCAATTCCGAGAATATTCATTTTCGGGATTTTCTTGAACCAAAAACAGAAGAAAACAGGCAACTAGCACTGTGGCATCTTGTTGATAGGTTAGTTCCAGAAAATGTGTAAAAGTACTCCAAAGTGTGGACAAAACATAAGAAAGTAGATATAAAACAAGCATTGAACATCAAAAATTATAGATACATTAGCAATGTATCAATAATCATCCAAGCAGCCAGTCCATGAGTGGGACAATTCTTTACCAAAGATTTCATTCTTTCCCAAGCATGAGCAACATGTTCATTATCAAATTGGTTAAATTTCATTATTTCACTTCTCATAGATATAATCTTAGCAGGAGGATAGTATTTTCCAATGAAAGCATCTTTGCATTTAATCCAAGAATCAATACTATTTCTAGGTAGGGATAACAACCATTCTTTAGCTTTTCCTCTCAAAGAGAAAGGAAACAATTTAAGCTTAATAATATCTCCATCTATATCCCTATGTTTTTGCATCTCACAAAGTTCAACAAAGTTATTAAGGTGAGAAGCAACATCATCAGTACCAACAACATAGAATTGTTCTTTCATAACAAGATTGAGCAAAGCAAGTTTAATTTCAAAGAAAGTAGCTTCAGGAACATGTGGAGCGATGGGTGTGAACACGAAATCATTGTTGTTTGTGCTAGTGAAGTCACATAACTTAGTGTTTTCAAGAGTAGTCATTTTTTAAGATTAAAGCAAGCCAACAGAAATAGAAACTAAAATAGGAACTAATTTTTTGTGTGTTTTTGATAAAAGAAGCAAACCAGTACAACTATTTTTTTTGTTTTTCATAAAAGGAAACAAGCAAATAAAGCAAAAATAAGCTAAGAAAAAAAAACAAAGTAAAGAGATTGGTTGTGCGAGAATCCCCTTGTGAAGCTGTCCTTAACTCCCCGGCAACGGCGCCAGAAAGAAGCTGCTTGTGGATCAAGATATGTAGAGCTTGTTGGGAACCCCAAGAGGAAGGTATGATGAGCACAGCAGCAACTTTCCCTCAGTTATGAAACCAAGGTTATCGAACTAGTAGGATCAAGGAAACAACTCCAAGGTGTTGCTAACAACTTGGAATCCTGCACAACACAACCACAGAACTTTGCTCCAACTTACTGTGAGGTTGTCAATCTCACTGGTTTTGCTAAAAACAAAGGATTAAATGTATTGTGTGGAAGATAGTAATTGCTTGCAGAAAGTAAATAGTAAACGGTAAAAAATAGATGGTATATCAATGGTAAAGGAATGGACTAGGGTCCACAGTTCACTAGAGGTGTTTCTCCTTAAGATAAATAGCATGTTGGGTGAACAAATTACAGCGGGGCAATTGACAGATTGAGAAAGCATAACAATGCATATACTAGACATCTTGACTCCTACGAGATTTGATTGGGCATTACAACATAATACATAGACCATAATCCAACTGCAACTATGACTAATAATCCACCTTCAGATTATCGTCCGAACCCCCTCTAGTATTAAGTTGCAAGCAACAGATAATTGCATTAAGCAAAGTGTGTAAAGTAAACAATATGATTTCCCCATGGACAAAGGATTGTTGTTTTCTCCCCAGTAGCAACAACACATCTACAACCTTAGAGATTTCTGTCACTTCTCCAAATTACTAGAGGTATGAACCCACTATCGAGCATAAATACTCCCTCTTGGAGTTGCAAGCATCTACTTGGCCAAGATAGCTATAACATTAGAGAGCATGCAAGATCACAAATAACATAGACATGATAGAATTAATAATCAATCTGACATAGTACCTCAATATCCATTGGATCTCCATAAACACCACATATAGGATTACAAATAGATGATCTTGATCATGAACGGATCTCACAAAATCTAAACATGATAGCACAAAGGAGGAGAACCAACCATCTCGCTACTACATGGACTCATAGTCCAAGGGTGAACTACTCATGCATCACTCAGGAGGCTGGCATAGTGATGAAGAAGGCCTCCAGGGTGATCTCTCCCCTCTGGCAGGGTGTCGGGAAGAGTTTCGGATCCCCCAATCTAGGGATAGAGATGGCGGCGGCTACGGACTCTTTTGTGGATTTCTAATCAAGTACCTAGGGTTTTCGTCCCAAGAGGCTTTTATAGGCGAAGGGACAAGGTCGGTGGAGCACTAGGGGGCCCACACCCCTGGTGGCGTGCCCCCTGGCCACACGGCCACTAGGTGTGGCTGCCCTGGTGCGCCACTTCGTCTCTTCTTTGGTCTCCATGTTGCTTTGGGTAAAATATTGACTTCGGCTTTTGTCCCGTCCAATTCAGAGAATATTTCTTTACTAGATTTTCTGAAACCAAAAATAGCAGAAAATAGGGCATCTTGTTAATAGGTTAGTTCCAGAAAATGTATAAAAATACATCAAAGTGTGAACAAAACATAAGAAAGTAGATATAAAACAAGCATGGAACATCAAAATTTATAGATATGTTTACGATGTATCAGTGCTCATTCTATCTATGATCCTTGTGTTATTTTAAAATATGGCATATGCTTCCCATTTTCACTATGTACAAGTACAGAAAACATTTTATTAATAAAACATGAAATAAATCTATTCTGAATTAGCACTATTTTGAAGAAAATTAGTGCATATTAATCATCGTTACTAACCGTGAGGTGTTACTACAACTAGATAAACCTGTTGCTAGGTTGGCACCAATCACCAAAAGCTATATTACAATATATAGAAAAAACATGTTACTAGCAATCAAGATGATGTTACAAACGGTGTTACCGGAGCCTATTGGGCTCACTTCCAATATTGAATAATTGTGTTACAGTATTTGATAAATTGTGTTACCAACCGTGTTTCTATAGCGAGAAAAACATGTTACAAAATGTGTTCCTATAGTCCACAAAAGATGTTACTAGGACACGCAGTAACACATATGACTTGTGTTGCTAAAATACAGTTATAACACGTTTATGTGCATATAGGAACAACTCTTATGTGCTACAATGAACACCACCTAGTAACACGACATATAAGAACACATAAAAAAGGTGTTACTAGGAGCGCTAGTAACACCTTTTTGAAGCTATAGTAGCACATGGGTGTGTTACTAAATCTCTGTCGTGACAAAGTGGATCTACGAGCCGCACCACAGGACCGATGTATGCCTCTGTCCTTGGTGGCGGCATCCCACGAAGGAAGAGTGGAGGTGGCGATGGCGGTGCAGTGGGTGACCGTCGTTCATGGCGTCAGTGGGTCGACGAGCTCGAGTTCACCTAACGATCATTCTTGGACTTCTTCAGCCATGACAACATCTTCATCATTATGGCGCTTCCTTTTTTGGCAATGGAAGGCAGTGGAGTGTGCGGTACTAATGGACACAGGGGCAGTTTAAGAAGCCCTGGCCATCAATGCGCGTGCAGGCTCTAGTGCCTTCGCCATCAATGCCGGCGCAGGCACTTAGACGGTGTTGTGTTAGTCAGTTGTGACATTGATGGCCATGGCTGCTACCGTCGGTCGGTATGATGCTCGCATTTGGGTCGCTGCCATGTGGGCCCTCGGATGTGTGGGAGGACAAGGGAGGGCACGCCCATTGTCCGCTCCGATGCCACCGTTTCCAAATTTGGTGTGCTGATGAGTTACGCCGGACGCGTCGGTCCGGATGGGCCATGCTACTAGAAGATGCACGGTCGATGCACACGTCCAGTCAGACCAGTTTGGACACGACAGGACCGTTTGGGTCATGCCACTAGATATGTCCTAAAGCCTTCGCTCTAAATACTCTCTTTCTTTCTCTCTCTCTCTCTCTCTCTCTCTCTCGACCGGTTCCTTTCTTGGGCGTATCATTTGCCTATTTCGAACTAGTTTGACTTCCCTCTTTCTTGCTCATATTCATATTCCTACATCCTAAACATCAAAGTAGATTACTGATGACCCACAAGTATAGGGGGTGTATCGCAGTATTTTCGATATGTAAGAGCGTCGAAGCCAACGAGGAGCAGAAGGTGCTGGCTAGTGGTATGGATCAGGAATTCTCTGCAAATACTTAGCAAACAGATTTTTAGGGGTTTTCGATAAAGCAAGTAAACAAAGTACGAGTAAATAAAAGACAGTAGGAATAAATGCAGCAAAGGACAAGCCGGTTGTATTTCTATAGATGACCAAACGTTCTCGAGGACACATGGGAAGACTGTCAAGTGCTTTCGCTTCATATAGTCGGTTAATCTTCTCTAGCTTGCTAAGTGTTGTGTGGGTGAACCTGTGCTAATGTACCGTCACATCCAAGACTTAATACATACTTGTGATTAAACCCCCTTGCAAACATCCGTAAGTACAAGAAAGTAATTAAGGTAGAAACCTAACCACAGCTTTAAACTCTAAGACCCTTACGTCCCTTGTGCAATGGTTTCCTAACGGGGGTTCAGGTTTCTATCACTCCGACAACCCCTGCGATTAGTAGCCAAATACACAATGCATTCCCCTAGGCCCATATAGATGAAGTGTCATGTAGTCAACATTCACATGACACCACTAGAAGAAGTACACCACAACTTAAATAACAATCTATTGAATCTTTCTCAACGCAACTCCACTACTAACAACAAGACTTCTCCCATGTCCTCAAGAACAAAACAAACTACTCACAAGACATCATATGGATCATGATCAGAGATGGAATAATGATGTATAACAATCTGAACATAAACAATAATTCAATGGTTCACTCAGTAGCATCAACTACAAAGAGCAATCAACACCGGGAAAGTTTCCCCTATGAACTATGCAAGATTCAACGCAATTGTTACATCAATATGGAGATGGTGATGAGGGTGCTGATGGTGATGATGATGGTGATGATGATGATCCCGATGAAGTCCAGCTTGATGGTGGTGTTGATGGCGACGGTCTCCCCTCTCCGGGAAGGAATTCCCCTGGCAGAAATCTGTCTGCCGGAGAGATCTTTCTCTCTCGGTGTTTTCCGCCCCGCAGAGGCAGCAGAATGTTTCTGTGGTCGCTCCCCAAGTCTTAGGGTTTCTGGAGGGAGATATGCGCCAGAGGGGAGAGGCTGGAGTGGGCCAGGGTGGCCACACCACTCCCTGGCGCGGCCTAGGCCTACCCGCGCCATGGGGTGGTGTGGGCCCCTGTGGCCCACCTCCACTCCATCTTCTGGCATCTTGAGTCTTCTAGAAAAATAGAATTTTCCGTATATTTTTCCGGATTTTCTGATCTTCGCGAATTTTGCCTCCAAACAGCACCTTTTCCATCAGAATCCTGACTGCAACGGTCCATGCTCCAAAAGTCATCAACCATGCAAAAACAGATGAAATAACATAAGTATCACCTCTGAATACAAAATATATCAATGAATAATAGTGAATTAAGACATAGAATAGTGATGCAAAATGGACGTATCAATTACTGATGATGATTATAGTGTCGGAAGTATGCCCTAGAGACAAATAATAATATAGATTATTATCATATTTCATAAAGTTATGATTAAGTTTTGTATCATGGTGTAACTATATTGAAAGGAAATGTCAATACACGTGTGATATATAAACAACCAGGAGTTCCCGGTGAAGCTCTAGTCACTGGTTCATTGGTCAACAGATGATCAAGGTTTCCTGCTCATGTGGCATTTATGCTAGTTGACAATGGAGTCACCTCATTGCGAGAATGATGATGAGCTATACTCAACCTGAGCATCATGACCCAATCGTTTCACGAAGTTCAAGTTATGATGATTAGAAAAGACCTAGTGTCCTATTTCTTATACCGTGAGACCATATCAAACACTGTTACCCAAGGATACTTAGATAGCATCAAACGTCACCTAGTGATATGGTGATCATAAAGGTGTGTTCAGGTATTCGAAGGAACATGTAGATGCATTATGCGTCAAGAGCAGGATTTTTCATCCGCGTGATGGAAAAGATACTCGAGGGCCCAGTCAAAGAAGTTATATCCAATAGTTGCGCATCGTGTGACACTACTAGAGAAAAGCCTATAGGAGACATGCACATTAGAGGCGCATTTATACCATATGCGCCTCTGATAATATAGGTGAGGCGCACTATGCAGCCATGCGCCTCTAGTAACTTAATAAGCGAGGCGCATATCTGCAGGATGCGCCTCCTCTATCATCTGTACGGACGAAACTCGGCACCCCCATCTTATGCGAGGCGCACCAGCCAGACATGCGCCTCTAGTACTTAAACAGGCGAGGCACATATGTGGCAAATGCGCCTCGCATATCTTGGGAGGACCCGGGTGGAGATCGGTGGTCCAATATGAGAGGCGCATATTGTAAGATGTGCCTCTGATAGTTACAATAGGCGAGGCGCATTAGGGAGCGTGCGCCTCAAGTAACCCCTGCGGTCCCGGGTGGCCGCATAGGCGAGGCGCATGTTGGCATGTGCGCCTCATATAGTTCAGACTATCAGAGGCGCATTTACTGCAATATGTGCCTCGCATAACCTGACTGACTTTTTTGCACCTTTTTGGCACATGCACCCCACTCACTTCCCTCACTTCTTCCTCTCCACCCAAAGACAGATTTGGTCGCCCCCTCCTTCTCCCCACCTCATTTCCCACTTTGATTCACCATAGAAACTTGCCAAATCTCCATTGGTTGACACTCACATGTAAGTGAAGTTCCTTGCTCCTCTAGATCTACAACATGTCCCTTTACTTCTCCTTTGTCTCTCTTGTGCAAGTTGTCGTTGGAGGAACCGTGAAGGCGTTTGCTTGTATGCTCATGCGCGTTGTCAGCGACACCACGACTATATGATTGTGTTATGGTGCATGCTTCTTTTGTGCAGGGATTTCATTTGAGATGCCACTGTTTCGCCGGAATGTCGATTAATTTCTTTTCCGGCGAATTTCTGGCACTCGCGGATGTCCTCTTTTTAGGGGAGGTCATGCCGAATTTTTCGGGCGATCCAGATGTCCATATATGCTCTAATTATTTTCTTGCTCTTTGTACCACGCGTAGGCGACCATGGTCCGACCACTGATCGCAAATCCCTCGTGGATAGGTGGATGAGATGCGCGAGGACCGATATGGCACGTGCAAACAAGACAGAGATAAGATGTCTGTGTCGCAACTGCAAGCTGATGTATCTGATAAGGCACGATTCCTGAATGCTGGAGTCGCACCTGCTCCGACGTAGTTTCACGGATGGCTACACTCGGTGGATACGTGATGACAAAGATGATGATGAGGATGTCAATAATGGTGAAGATCAAGATGCCGGTCATGATCACGAAGATCAAGGCGCCGATGGCGGGGCAGGTGATGATCATGAAGATCAGGGTGGCGCCGGGCATGAACACGAAGATGATCAACGTGGCATCGGGCATGAACACGAAGATCAAGGTGTCGACCATGATTCGAGCTGGCTACGAGACCCTCATGTCCAAGATCTGCTTCTCAAGGAGACGAGTAATGCTAGAGCCACCGCTAGAGAGAAATCTAAGCTGGAGCAAATGAAGAAAGACGCGGTCACTCCATTGTTTCATGGATGCAACGACGGTGATACCCGTCTGAATGTAACGCTCAAGGCTCTGGAGATGAAGGTGAAACACAAAATGACCAACGAATGCTTCAACGACAACATTGCATTCTGGCACGATATTCTTCCCAAGAAGGGGAACACATGTCTGACTAGTATCGTTGAGGCCAAGAAAGTCGCATGCCCTATCAATCTACCGCACGTGAAATACCACGTCTGCATAAATGATTGCATCATCTACCGGGGAGAGGATGCCGAGAAGACCACGTGTCCAGTGTGCAAGACCTCTCGATACAAGAGAGGGACCAAGAAAGCTCCTAGAAAGGTGGTGTGGCACTTTCCTCTAACTCCTCGTCTGCAGCAGTATTTCGTGGACCCTAAGGAAGCACAGCTCATGCGCTGGCACACGGAAAGAAAGAGGCCGGAAGACGATGATCCAGAGAAGGAGGAAATGCTGAGGTACCCACATTTTAGGAAAGAGACAAGGAACCTCAGGCTGGGCGTGAGCACCAACGGACTCAATCTGTTCGGAAGCCAGAGCAGCACACACAGCACCTGGCATGTGTTTGTATGGATCTAAAACCTCCCCCTGGTTGTGCATGAAGAAGAAGTATGTAACCATGAGTATGTTGGTTCAAGGGCCAAAACAACCCGTTACAGACATCAATCCGTATCTCATGTTGTTGAAAGAGGAGTTGGCCACATTATGGGAAGAAGGAGCCCGTACGTGGGACGCCTCGAGACAACAATACTTTGACATGAGAGCGGCCGTGATCATGACGGTGCAAGACTATCCCAGTTACGGATACTTCTCGGGGCAGGTGGTCCAAGGATTCTATGGGTGCGTTAGGTGCAAAGATAATACAACGTACCGCCAGCTACAGAAATATCCTAGGTCCAGGAAAACCGTGTTCCTTGGGGCTCGGAGGTGGCTTCCCAAGAATCACGCCTGGAGAAAGCTAGGATATCTGTTCGATGGGGCGGTCGAGCTCCGAGGAATCCCACACCAGAGGATCGGTGTGCAAATCTACGAGCTGTTGAATAACTGGAAGGAATGCCCTGCACCGGGAAAGACCCAGAAGAAGGCAGAGCCGCTGCTGAAGGTATGGAAGGTGAGGTCTGTTTTCTGGGACTTGCCATACTAGAAGATCCTCCGTGTGCCTCATAGCCTCAATCTCATGCATATCACGAAGAACGTGGGCGAGAGTCTGCTTGCCACCCTCCTTAACACCGACAACACCAAAGATGGGCCGAAGGCAAGGAAAGACTTGAAGCATATGTGCATCAGGGATGAACTTCAACCACCACCTAGCGATGACGAGGAGGAGGACAAGGAAGAGGAGACGGAAACGCAGAATAGCCATCGTCACAAGGGCAAAAAGCCGGACAAGAAGGGCGAGGTCAAGCTCAAGGCCTCGTGCTTCACTCTGAGTAAGAAGGAGGCCATATAGTTTATGAAGTGCCTCCTCGGAGTCAAATTTCCGAACGGCTACGCGGCGAAGATAAGAAGATTGCTAGACGAGGCGAAGCAGCGCTTCAGCAGGATGAAGTCTCACGACGTCGCCGTGCTGATGACGTAGGTACTCCCGGTCACGATCCGAGGTATAATGGACAAGCACGTCCGTGAAACGTTGTTTGGCCTCTGCAACTTTTTCGACGTGATCTCTCGGAAGTCGATAGGCATTAAGCAGCTCACGAGGCTACAGGACGAGGTCGTGGTGATACTACGCGAGCTCGAGATCTATCCCCCCCCCCCCCCCGCATTCTTTGACGTCATGCTTCATCTGCTTCTCCATTTCGTGGAGGATATCATCCAGCTTGGTCCTTCGTTTCTGTGAAGCATGATGCCGTTCGAAAGGCTCAATGGACACATCAAAGGATATGTTAAGAACAGGTCTCGTCCAGATGGAAGCATAGCAAACGGCTTCCTGGCTGAAAATGCATCTCTTTCCGCTTGAACTTTCTACAAACCGAGACCCCTCTTGGTCTGCCATTCAACAAGCACCTCTGGAGGCTCGCTGTATGCGGTCACCACGAGGGTCATCGCCCAAAGCATGTCGACATCGAGGGCCGAACCAAGGACTTTGAAAGAGCAAACCTGGTCGCGCTACAGCACCTGCAGGTGGTCGATCCATACATATATGAGCACAAAGAGTTTATCAAGAAGAATTACGCTGACCAGGGGTGCCAGTACTCGGAGGAAGATGTTATCAAGGAGCACAACTCCGGTTTCATGCGGTGGTTCAGGGAGAAGGTCATTGCTAATCCACCGCAGGGCGAGTACTCGGAGGAAGATAAACTCATATTCTCCTTGTCACGGGGCGCCTCGCACAACCTGATGACCTATCAGACATATGATATCAACGGATACACGTTCTATACAGAGGAAAAGGACAATAATTGCGATTACCAGAACTTGGGGGATACATGGATATTCTACACCGGCGACGTCCCGGAAAGATACTACGGAAGGATCGAGGAGATTTGCGAGCTCAGCTATGTTACAGAGAAGGTGCCGATGTTCCGTGTCAGGTGGGCCAAGAGCATCGAGAAAGAAGGCCGATATTTCACCACCATGGTTATACCGTCAAAGACCACCAGCGCGAACGCACCCGCGAGAAATGAGCCTTGGGTTCTAGCTAGCAAGGTCGACTAATGCTGGTACATCACAGACCCGTCAAAGCCTAGCTGGGTTGTCGTTGGGAGAGGCAAAAGGAACATCATCGGAATGGACGGAGTCGCTAACGAGCAAGACTTTGACCAGAACGGTGACCCAAAGATGGAAGACGGATACGGCAACCAAGCACCGTACACCACAACCCTACCTAAGAAAGGACTCCCGTTCAAAAGAAGTAGTGAAGACGTCCCGGACCTAACCTATGCAACCGCGACAAAGAAGGGCAAGAAGACGACAATTGTCAAGAAACGCTAGCGCACTTTGACCATTGTCAAAAACCGTCGTGTGTGTGTGGCATACTATTATGTATCGAAACATTCACAATTATCATTTTTTGTATGTTATAATATTGCATTGAGAATATTATGTATCGACGATACACATTCATAATACTCACTTTTGTTGTTTTGGCAATATTTAAAATTTTAAAATATTTGCAGTATATTTTATAGTTCATATTGTGTTTGGACAATGTTTTTACATGAAAAATGGCCTTCAAAAATATGTTGCCCCTAGGATTCGAACATGGGTGGCTAGGGTTTAGAACAAGACAAGGGTCAATACCAGTGGGCTAGGGTTAGTTTGTTGATAGATATAGCGCACTGCGCTAGTTGACTAGTAGTGAAAAATAGCCATATGCGCCTCACGTAAACTTATGCGAGGCGCATTTTCAAATATGCTCCTCGCATAAGCTTGTACTTGTCTGTGATTGACTGAGTCTTTTTTATGGATCGACGACTGAGCCTGTGTGTACTCTGCAGCCACCATCGCCTTCGCTCTGCCGCTCGTCGTCGCCTTTGCTCTGCCGCTCGCGCCGCCGTGCTCAGGAGGAGGAGGAGGAGGAGGAGGAGCCCGCTCGCCGCCGTGCCCAGGAGGAGAGGAGGAGGAGGAGCCCGCCCGCGCCCAGGAGGAGGAGCCCGCCCGCGCCGCCCCTTCCTCTGTCGCGCCATCGTCGCCCCTTCCTGCCGCCGTCTGTGCCCACCGTCCACCGCCGTCGAGGTGCGTGACCCCTTCCCCTCTCCCTCCCCTTCCCCTACCCCTCTTCCCTCCCCTCTCCCTGTGATCTAGGGTTAACTTGAGGTTTCAAACAGAAGGGATCACAAATCGAATACAAGGAAATAATCTGACCTCCATTCTTGGCCAGTTGCCACTTTCAATTACAACCAATTTGCATTTATTGGGCACTTTCAATTACAACCACAACTCTGCCCCTAGTTGCTAAAGACTGGGACCTTTGTTTCTAGTTCATGCCAAGTACTTGATTCCAGAGATTGATTCCAGAGAAGGCCGCCATATTTGTTCGCTTCAGTCTTGTTTATAGTTTTGTGCATATGACGCATCATCCTTGAAGGACAGACAGATCTCAAGCAGTACTGTGTGTACCAGGAAACTGAAATAGCCTGTAAGTGCATGCCAAAAAACTTCAGTGGATTGACTTGCAGTCAGACCTGAATCGAGAGAGTGATGTGTTAGATCTTTAAACGGGGAATGCTCTTCTGATCCAAGCGGGGAAGAGCTGGACAAATCATCTTCAAGTGTAGTGACTGTGATAAAAAGAAGTATAATGTAAAATCCTGGGGAAACAAATCAGTAAATATAAAAGGGAGAAAAATCATATACCCGTGCGGAGAACATGTCGTTGAGCATTTGAGCAAACAACATTCTAATTTTGTATGATACATCATCTCATGTTAATAGGGCACACTCACCACATCAGGAAGAAGATGCACCCGATTCATTCTTCATATGCAATACACATGTTTCTGTATGAAAAAGAGAAATGCAAATTACAGGCAGTCAACAACATATGATACACACACCTTCAGAGTACATATATGTCTAATTCACTTTAAGTTCACAGCTATAATCTTCATAGATGGTTTCAGTATATGTTTTTCCTATCTCCATTTTTCTCATATGAAGCATTTCCTCGTATTGGCAATAAAATAGGATGGTGAAAAAAAAGACTTGCACGTACAGGCAAATCAGCACGGATAGAGCATTGCTAAGCTATTAAAGTGCTAGGAAGTCTGTTTAATTTCTACAAGAAGAACTGGTGCATACAAATTAGAGCATTGTTAATATCTACCATCAGTGATAGCACAACATATGCCACGTTGAAGGCAAGAATTTCGATCAGATTAAACAATGCAAAATCAACATGTAGAAACAACTACAATAGTCAAACTTCTGAAACCATTCACTTCTGAGTCAATGGATAATTTCAAAGCAGTTTTTGCTGACATACTTGTTTAAAAGGAACCTGCTACTTCCTTGCTGCTGTGCTACGTTCTCCAATAATCAAGTCAGCATGAAACGAAATAGGTCCACTAAGTAAACTCCCATCAGAATACAATACACATAGGATTCCTCGGTTTTTTTTAGGGAAAAAAACCTACATACTAAGATCACAAATGGAGGCACCACAAACATGGTATCCGCGTTCAGCCCGGACACCACCTCAACATTAAGACCTCGGTATAAATGAGTACCAAGTGATGCCTGAAAAAAATAATGAATGTTAATTGGATCAGTTTGTTAACAAGTAATCTAGATAGACACGAATATAATTGGAGTGGGTTATCATCGATAAGGAAATTAACGCAACTTGTAATTTATAGAAGAAAAATATATATCCTAGCCAACACAAGTAGATGAGAACAGTAACTAGCATCGACGATTTACATGCTATTTTTTTTTACTGTGTACAAGGGAAAAAAGCGCGCATAACTACAGTTCGTTTACTGTATTATTCTATTCAGCCCACCTGAGCTACCCCCTCCTTAGGTAACCATCGATCTAGTTAGTCAGTGTACCTTGTAGAGTTACGATTTCTTATTGACATAATATTATGAGGAGGGAATGACGGACATGTTGATTCTATGGTTGGTTAAACACATGAATGAATATTTATTTGGTTCTTTCTATCCATATGGTGCTTAGATAGTTTTGTGCACTAGATTTAGATAGTTATGAGCACTGGATTTAGTACCAATTTACCATGTTTTTGTTCAAATTGTTTATCAAACAACATGCTTCTCCAAGGCAGGAGGACAAAAACTGACTTGAACAGATTGGTCAATTTGGAGTTTTGGAGTTGAACTGCTTATATCATCTGCTTATACTACAACATGTACATATGCTACTACAACATGTACATCTGGTTCTTATTCTTTGTGATGTACATCTGGTACTAATGAACTGTGTTTGTGTATGCTGGCAGCATACACAAAATGGATGTGTATATTCTGCATATATTGTGTATGCAAACTAAGTTTTGGAGTTTTATGCATATATTGTGTATGTTGTCCAAAATGGCTGTGTTTGTGTATGCTGGCAGCAAAATGGCTGTGTTTGTGCCTATTTAAGCTCTTTTGTGCAGGTTTTTATTTTTGAGTTGCCAATGTTTCGCCAGAATGTTGATTCATTTCCGTTCCGGTGAATTTCTGGCAAACCTACACATAGAAAATTAGCAAAGGTTATGCCGAAATTTTCTTTGAATTTTTGTGCTTATTAGTTCCATTTATTTGTGTGTTTAGAAATGTCGGCGGAGCAGGGCCCTTCTAGCAAGAAGTCCTTTTGGGAGCAGCAGGCGGAGATGGAATCCCAAGAGGACCCAGAATTCGTTCCGCGGGACGACGAGATGGAGGCGGACGAATATATGTCGTCGGGCGATGAGGAGATGGGGGACACGGATGGCGACGCCACTACCACTGATGGCAGCGGCGAAGCTACTACAGACGGTGGTAGCACATCAAAGAAGGCCCGGAAGGAGCATGCCCCGATCGTGGTCGACATCAAAAGATCCATCATCACAAGCATGAACGATGAAGGTGCGCCTTTGGAGCCGGCCGAGTTTGTCGCGGGTTACTCAAACCAGCTCGCGGCAATCCTCCGGAACACCGTCACGATCAACACGGAGAACCTGAAGGCCGAAGAGAACAGGGGTTTCCGGATCCAGCTCTTCCGGAAGCTGCACGCAAGATACGCGTTCTCGGGTGATGATGAACACAAGTACAATAACGACAATCTCAAAGGGAATCCGGTGAACAAGTACGCCCTCAAGAAGATGACCAAGGCCTTGTCGAATTGGAAGGCCCGGGTGAAGAAGCTGATTTTCGAGGATGAGCTAAGTTATTCGGAGGTCGTCAAGAAGGAGCCTCTGGTCACGGAAGAACACTTCAAGGTCTTCAAGGCCAGATGTGAATCCGCCATGGGCAAGTCCAAGAGTCAGTACTTCAAGGAGTTGTACGAGAAGAACATTAGCACCCACCATCTCGGCTCTGGCGGTTATAGAGTTGTGATTCCCAAATGGGAGAAGGAGGATGCCGACGCTCGTGCAAAGGGGTTAACACCTCCCTTTGACGACATAAAAGAGCCGCAGGCAAAGCACTTTGTCAGGGCCCGGTTTGCCAAGCTGAAAGGGAGTTCTGATTATTCCTCGGAGCCCGTCGGCCCCTTCGCTGCGAAGGTGACGGACTTCATGAGAAAATATGTAAGTAGTTTGCATGCAAGTCGATTAATTGCGTTCACAATTAATCAATGAAGTCCAGTTTTCTGATCAAATGCTTCGCGTTCCTTGTGCGCAGGACGAGGAGTGTAGGAGCTCCTCATCCCAGGGGTCGGCGCCTGTCGCCAAGTGGGACACCACTTTTAACAGGGCACTGAACCGGACCAAGAATGTCGAGCCCCTGGTGGCCCCATCGTCGGCTGGTCGTGTGGTCAGCTTTGGCGGCATAACATGGTCCAAGTACTATGACACCACGGAGCGGAAGGGAAGGAGGCAGGCCAAAAGCGCCGAGGTAAGACACCTAAGGGAACATGTGGAAGCCTTTCCCAATATAATCCAAGATGCCGTGAAGCAGGCTGTGTCGGTTGTCGAGACAAAGTTCCAAGAACAAGTTCATACACAAGTCCAGGCACAAGTCTAGACACAAATGAACGATAAGCTCAACACCATCCTTCCCGCCTACATGGAAAAGTACATCAAGTGGCAGAAGGGTGGTAAATGAGGGCCGCCACCGGTTCCCAACCTCGACAGTGCCCAATCAGACAACATGGCGCGGCCGGAGGCGCTAGTGACTCCTCTAGCGGGGCCGGTGGTGGTGGAGACTCCTCCAGCTCCGGAGCTTAACTTGCCCGCTACGGCCCGCACCACCGTGCCATCAGACAACCACTCCACCACTTGCACTCTCAATCCTTCCGGTGGCGGTGCCTCGACCTTGGCCGAGTTCGACGCCCTCAAGGTAACTAACTAATTAAAGCGAGAGTTGGGAGGCTTAACCACACTGATGACTTGATCTTCGTTTTACTGACGCCCGGCCTACATGTCTTTCGCAGGGAGACACTCCTTGCACTCTAATGCACTAGGTGGGCGGCCAGTTGAAGGATGTTGCCAAGGGTACTATCGTTCAACCGGAGAACCGCAAAATGCACAATGTCACAATGCCACCCGACATGATGAGGGTTAGATACAGTATGGTGCTTCCGGGCTACGAGCAAGTGGAACCTCCCTCTCAACCTCAAGGATGGGATGATGAGGAGACGGCAGCAGTCCTCAATACCGGCTTCGGCTACTTGTACCTATGGCTAAAGAGCCAGATCCGTTTGGGGACGGAGGACCGGCTCAACATCACCCCAGAGGCAGCACAGCCAGCAAAGCCAGCACATGATGAAGACTTCGAGATGGAAGACTTGGACAACATGGCATAGGATCCCTACGATGATGATGGAGAAATTGATCCAAACTTTAGCAACCAGTTCGTTAACACAAGGTTTTCTGATTGGTATGAGCCGGGACCATCAGGCACACATCAAGTTTCCGATACCCAACCAGCATCGGCGAAACCCCCTTGCCAGGTGCGTCTCTTCCCAACTAGTCAAGAGATGCCGCCACCCGCCCCCTTCACCAAGCCTCCGAGGCCAACAGTTCCTTTGGTCAGCCCCAGCACCCTTCATAAGGTGATCGGTGAGGTGAACATGGTGGGCGACGCCCCAAAGGGACCGAAGAAGGGCGGTCGCAAAAGGAAGCCTAAGGGTGACCGGAGCAAGGGTCCAAATCTTGTTCTCCAGACTCAGGATGGCCCTGCGGGGCAAGCCAGGAATCAGCAGCACGTGGCAGGTGCACCGATGATGTGTAACTCGTTGCTCGAGGTCGCAGGCTCTCAAATGCGTAATCTTCATTATAGTTGTCTCACAATTGAGGAGCGCCACATTCGCGAGAACGATCAGTCGTACCTTGTTTTCAAGGCTAAGGTGCCTTCTCATTTGCCGTGCTTCTCAGTGTACCCCTCGGGGATATCTTCTACGTGTGGCATACCGACATCTTCAACATGTTGAACGGGTTCCGGTTGCACAATACCCTGGTTCGGCTATTCTCCCTCAATATGGCCATGCAGATCACCAGAGACAAGATCCTGGGCATCCAGATAAAGGATCCCTACTTCATCCGTGACATCATCCTGAAAGATGCCGAGGTCATAGCGTTGGCGACCAACTACCTCTCAACCTTCCTGCAAACATACTTGGACAAGGATGTGATTCTCCTTCCCTACCATCCCATCACGGAGGATGATCAGACAGGCTGCATGCTCATATGCTTGAATTTGAAACACTCAACAGTCGTGTACCTCGACTCAAATAGTGCGCACCCAAAAAACTACACCAATATCAAGAACATTCTTGATGGTGCTCTCACCAGCTACGTCGCAGTGGGAGGCATCAAACCGGCAATGCCATATGTGAAGTTCGGTGCGCACGTGTTCCGCCACAACACCAAGTTCGCCTGCGTCAAGCAGCCATCTGGCAGCAGGAAGGATGAGTTCTACGCCATTTACCACATGAAGGCGTTCTTCAATGACATGGAGAGCAAAACGCTGCCATCTGACCTCGCGAAGTGGGCTGAAAGGCTTGCAACAATACATGATCGCAACCTTAGGCAGCACATCTTCGACATCCAGGAGGAGCTCGCGACAATCATGCACCAGGGAGTCATGAAATCCGGGGGCCTCTTCTACGGTGGCCATACACCGCCCAACAGGGAGATAGACGAACGCTTAGCACAGCAGGGTGACTGCAGGACGTTCATGCAGATGGCAAAAACTCGGTCGGGCTTCATCAATGCCCCCCTAAAGCCGACTCAATAGCAGAAGAAGTCTTGATGATTGCATTGCCTGGGTAGCTAGCTGTTAGTTCCGAACTCGTGTTGTAACCTCTAATCACTATGTTAAACTTGCCTAGCAAAACCTCTAGAGTATGTTTCGTCAACCATTGAACTTGATTGTGAGCGACACTAGCTAGTTATTTGTGTTATGAACTATTTTAAGTGCTTGTTGCTTTTCATTCGTTATTGCCGCCCTACTTCTTGTGGTTTGCTTTCTTTGTCTTTCTTCGAAATGCCGATGATTAAAACGTGTTGTGGCATCATGTGTGTGACCATGCCGTTGCTGCATCTGGTGTGCCAAGTAGACTAGAGGTTTGCGCATATACTCTACTTGCCGCACCAGATCCATCAGCGACATTGTCATTTTCCATGCCCAACCTAAGTATCAGGCAACTATTTCATCTCGTAGCCCCAAAGTCGAAAGAGGACAGATATTTTCGAGATTCATATACATAGGACATAATATGTCTAATGGCAAGACAAGGAAAGGATTCTGGGTCCATGGCAACGACTCCTTTCGACACACCAAACTCAAAATGAGTCATTGTCGTGGAGACCGAATCCTTTCCTTGGTTTGCCATTAGACATAACATGCCCATGCTATATGAATCGTGGAAGTATTTCTTTTCTTTTGTCTTTAGCGATACGAATAGATTAGATAGCGTGAATTAAATGTAGTTTCAAATATCTCATTATAGCCCCAAAGTCGAAAGGAAGAAAGACATTACTTCACTATTCGTATAACCCTAGCGACATTGTTATATTAATCGTGGAATGATTTCTTTCCTTTCGTCTTTGGCGATATAATGAAATGATAAACTATTTCATCTCGTAGCCCCAAAGTCGAAAGAGGACAGATATTTTCGAGATTCATATACATAGGACATAATATGTTAAGCGGCAAGCCAAGGAAAGGGTTCTGGGTCCACGACAATGACTCCTTTCAACACACCAAACTTGAAATGTGTCGTTGCCATACGTGGAGACCGAATCCTTTCTTTGGTTTGCCGCTTGACATATCATGCCCATGCTATATGGATCATGGAAGTATTTCTCTTCTTTTGTCTTTGGCGATACGAATAGATTAGATAGCGTGAATTAAATGAAATGGTGAAGTATTTAGTTTCAAATATCTCATTGTAGCCCCAAAGTCGAAAGGAAAGACATTGCTTCACTATGCGTATAGCACTGGCGACATTGTTATATGAATCGTGGAATGATTTATTTCCTTTCGTCTTTGGCGATACAATGAAATGATAAACTATTTCATCTTGTATCCCTAAAGTCGAAAGAGGACAGATATTTTCGAGATTCATATACATAGGACATAATATGTTAAGGGGCAAGCCAAGGAAAGGGTTCTGGGTCCACGGCAACGACTCCTTTAGACACACCAAACTCGAAATGAGTCATTGTCGTGGAGACCAAATCATTTCTTTCGTTTGCCTCTTGACATATCATGCCCATGCTATATGAATCGTGGAAGTATTTCTCTTCTTTTGTCTTTGGCAATATGAATAGTATGAGGCATGAATCCAACTCATTCTTGGTTTGCTTTTTTTGGTCTTTCTTCAAAATGTCGATGATTAGAAAGTGTTGTGGCGTCATGTGTATGACTATGCCGTTGTTTGATCTCGTGTACCAAGTAGACTAGTAATTTGGGCATATACTCTACTTGTCGCACAAGATCAAACAGTGAGCATTGTTATTTCCATGCCCAACCTAAGTATGAGGCACTAATGCAAGTCAATCTTGGTTTGCTTTTTTGGTCTTTCTTTGAAATGCCGATGATTAGAACGTGTTGTGGTGTCATGTGTATGACTATGCCGCTATTTGATCTCGTGTGCCAAGTAGACTAGGAATTTGGGCATATACTCTACATGCCGCACAAGATCAAACAGCGAGCATTGTTATTTACATGCTCCACCTAAGTATGAGGCACTAATGCAAGTCATTCTTGGTTTGCTTTGTTTGTCTTTCTTCAAAATGCCGATGATTAGAACGTGATTTCTTACATCTTGTTGCACCCTGATATGTCCATTTTGCATCACTATTCTATGTCTTAATTCACTATTATTCATTGATATATTTCGTATTGAGAGGTGATAATTATGTTATTTCATCTATTTTTGCATGGTTGATGACTTTTGGAGCATGGACCGCTGCAGTTAGGATTCTGATGGAAAATGTGCTGTTTGGAGGCAAAATTCGCGATGATCAGAAAATCCGGGAAAATATACGGAAAATCCTATTTTTCCAGAAGACTAAGGATGCCCGAAGATGGAGTGGAGGTGGGCCACAGGGGGACCACACCATCCCATGGCGCGGGCAGGCCTAGGCCGCGCCTAGAGGTGGTGTGGCCGCCCTGGCCCACTCCAGCCTCTCCCCTCTGGCGTATATCATCCTCCCAAAACCCTAAAACTCGGGGAGCGACCATAGGAAGATTCCGTCGCCTCTGCGGGGCGGAAAACACCGAGAGAGAAAGATCTCTCCGGCAGACAGATTTTTGCCAGGGGAATTCCTTCCCGGAGAGGGGAGATCTTCGCCATCAACACCACCATCAAGCTGGACTTCATCGGGATCATCATCATCATCATCACCACCACCATCATCACCATCAGCACCCTCATCACCATCTCCATATTGTTGTAACAATTGAGTTGAATCTTGCATAGTTCATAGGGGAAACTTTCCCGGTGTTGATTACTCTTTGTAGTTGATGCTATTGAGTGAACCATTGAATTATTGTTTATATTCAAATTGTTATACATCATTATTCCATCTCTGATCATGATCCATATGATGTCTTGTGAGTATTTCGTTTTGTTCTTGAGGACATGGGAGAAGTCTTGTTGTTAGTAGTGGAGTTACGTTGAGAAAGATTCAATAGATTGTTATTTAAGTTGTGGTGTACTTCTTCTAGTGGTGTCATGTGAACGTCGACTACATGACACTTCACCTATATGGGTCTAGGGGAATGCATTGTGTATTTGGCTACTAATCGTAGGGGTTGCCGGAGTGATAGAAACCTGAACCCCCATTAGGAAACCATTGCACAAGAGACGTAAGGGTCTTAAAGTTTAAAGTTGTGGTTAGGTTTCTACCTTAATTACTTTCTTGTACTTACGGATGTTTGCAAGGGGTATAATCACAAGTATGTATTAGTCTTGGATGGGGTGGTACATTAGCACAGGTTCACCCACACAACACTTAGCAAGCTAAAGAAGATTAATCGACTATATGAAGCGAAAGCACTTGATAGTCTTCCCATGTGTCCTGAGAACGTTTGGTCATCTTAAGTAATACAACCGGCTTGTCCATTGCTGCATAAAGGATTGGGCCACTTGCTGCATTTATTTCCACTGTCTTTTGTTTACTCGTACTTTGTTTACTTGCTTTATCGAAAACCCCTAAAAATCCGTTTGCTAAGTATTTGCAGAGAATTTCTAATCCATACTACTAGCCAGCACCTTCTGCTCCTCGTTGGGTTCGACACTCTTACTTATCGAAAATACTGCGATACACCCCCTATACTTGTGGGTCATCAAGACTATTTCTGGCGCCGTTGTCGGGGAGTGAAGCGCTATTGGAGAGTGGAACTGGTAATGGAAACTTCTACTTTGAGTATTGTTTACTTCTCCTAGTTGCTTTATTTTCGTTATGGATAATTCGCTGAGTTTCTTATTTGGTAATGCTACTACCACTGCTAAGGTAGTACATAAGCCGCCACCTGCTGAGAAAGATGTTTTCAAAATACCTACAAGAATTATTGATCGTGTTATGGATAACTACTATGTTGGGGATGGAACTGTCCATCTCGGTGATCATTTACTCTTTATACACGAATTATGCGGGTTGTTCAAGTGTGCAGGTATTACTATAGATCAAGTTAAGAAGAAGTTGTTCTCATTATCACTGAAAGGAAGAGCTGAGGAATGGTATAAGCTGCTGAAGAATGGTCAAGCTTTAGAATGGGAGGAAATAGTGCCTCTCTTTTATTCAAAGTTTTATCCTCCTAGTGAGATTCATAAAGATCGGAATCAAATATACAACTTTTGGCCTCTTGATGGAGAGAGTACGGCTCAAGCTTGGGGGAGATTGAAGTTACTAATGCTCAAATGTCCCATTCATGAGCTCCCCAACAATATTATTATCAACAACTTTTATGCAACGCTCCCTCTACATGATAAAGATTTATTGGATGCTTCTTGTGCTGGATCATTCACTCGTATGGAACAAGAAGCTAAATGGGACCTTCTAGATCGTATTCAAGACAATGCTGAAGCTTGGGAGAATGAAAAAGGTAGAAAGTCAGGTATAAATTATGATTATGAATGCATTGAATCTTTTATGGGAACTGATGACTTTCAAAATATTAAAGATGCTTATGGTCTAGACTATCAAGTTATTGCTTCTTATTTTAAGGCTTTTGCTTCGTACATTGAAGTGCCTAAAAAGAAGTGGAATAAGTATCATGAACCTTATAAATATGTTGCTAAGAGTGTTCCTACAAGAAATACTGAAGTTTATACTGCTAATCATGTTTTACCTAAACCTTATATTGAGAAAATGCCTTTCCCAGTTAAGGTAAAGGAACATTCTATGATGGCTAGTATGGTAAATGAAAGTATGAAAAAAGTTGTTGAACCTAATAAAAAATGATTGATGAACCTATAATAGCAAATGTGAAAAACTTTGTCACTAAATATGAAAAAGAGGGACACACTATCCTTTGTAAGGATACCTCTAATATTGTTTCACATAGTAGTGCTATGAGAGCTAGTATTCTTGTGTTTTCTGTTAGAATAAGTGATCATTGTTATGATAGTCCTTGTGATAGCTATATTGTTAAGTTTATGCATGATACTGAAAGTTACTATGAAAGAGGAAAAAGTGTTCTTGTGTATCTCAATAATATCAAGTTTCCTTGTTTTATGCTGAAAGTTTTTATGTTGCACATCTTTTGCCTTCTTATGCAAGTTGCCTCTGGTTTCAACAACTTGTTTGTTTACAAAATTCCCTTGCATAGGAAGTGGGTTAGACTTAAATGTGTGTGTGTTTTTTCTTCTTAATGCTCTCTTTCACTTCAATTCATATCCCTATGAGAGCTTCTTCAAAATTATCATGCCCATCTTAATGGCTATAAAGAAAGAGCTTTATGGGAGACAACCCAGTTTGTTTTTGCTTTTAGTTTGTTTTTGTTTCTTTGAGTCTTAGAAGTTATTACTTCGGTAATAACCGCTCCTTATCCGTTTTGTTTGGTTTTGTGTCAAGATCAACCTCTAATGAGAGAGAAGTAAGATTTGGGGAAGTTGCTGTCCCGAAACAGATTTTTGTGCTTCACCGTAAAAATTCGTGAGAGATCTCTGTATGTCGGATTGAGCTGTAAGTTTTTGTACTTCTGCCCCAGGTTGTTATTTAACTTTCATTATTTTTGCACTTTTTGATTTGAGCAACATAAGATTTTCGAAAAAATTGATCTTTACCTGCTGGTCTGTTTTGACAGATTTAGCCACTCTTACATCAGCTTCTTTATTCGATTTCCTTTTTGAATTCTTTTTGGGTTTTCAGAAGGAGTTGCTACAGTAGCTTATGTTTTGATGGTTTACAGTTGAAGTTGGACTCAAAAGGTTTTATCACTTCACTTATACCAATGTTGCTAATGAGAACTGTGTGAAGTTTTGTGTGAAAGAAATTTCCAGGAAGTGGAGATAATGGTGTAATAAGGAAGAGAAAGGTTTTATGACTCAAGTAATGAGTGTATGAAGATGAAGATATTGATGTTATTCAAGTGATGACTCCGGAATAATCTACTAGATACCAAATTCAGAGACCTACAGAGTCCGTTTCCAACTAGGTAACAGTTCTAGTAAGAAAAGTTCCGCGAAAATACTATCCAACTATATTTCTGCAGTTTTCAGTCAACAAGGAAAGCTACGAAGCGAAAAAGGGACGGAAACGGAGCCAGGGTGGCTCACACCACCCTGTGGCACGGGCCCACCCCTGGCCGCACCACCAGGTGGTGAGTCCACCCCGAACTCCGCCTCCAACTCGTTTTCTCCCAGTACCTTCCTTTTGATATGAAACTTCGTAATATATAACCCCCCGGATCCCCCGAGGTTCGTCTATCATGTTTTCATCGTGTTTTTGTTTTGATTTGTTTCTGCCAGGACATACTCTTTGAAGGTTTATAAGCACAATGGTGTCCGCCAAGGATAAAGGGAAGGAACCTATGGAGGAAGACCTCCAAGACCCTGGGAAGGAGAAGGAGATCAAGAGTGAAGGTGAAGAGGAGGCAAAGCACACCAGCACTACCATTGCAAGCATTGGAGTGGTGGCGAACCTTGCCAGGATCAGAAGGACTGCATGGATGTCAACTGGAGGGAAGCCTCCGCGTCACTGCTTGGCACCACGGACACCTCCTCCACACACCAAGAATCCCTTCCATACCTTTATCCATAACCATGCAGGAAAGAAGACTCCACGTGGGAAGAGTTGGGAAAGAATAGCAAGAGCTGGAATTCTCAACACGACATGATCATGAGCCGCATTGAGCAAAACTCACAGCTGATTCGTAATCTCACCTTCGAGATTGAGGACTTGGGGAAACTGATCAAAGATCTCATCAAGAGGATACCACCACCACCAAAGGAGTAATTCGTCATCAGGTTTGGCATCCCCTTGGTTTGTTCCAAGCTTGGGGGAGTGCCGCGGTATCATATCACTATCTTCTATATTTTTACCTTTTTAGTAGAGTCATATCATGAATAAAGGAGTTATTATGTAGCATGGTTTGCATTATGGAAGTGTCCCCTCTCTCGTTAGATATGTATCCCTTGGTGTGAGTTTCCGTTATGGAATATTAATGAGAAGTTATATCATTCACTCTTTTGCATAGCTTATGTTAGTTTTCAATTCATGGTTATATGATTGATCTTTTGTTAGTATTGGTAGCACTTTGGGATCATTGAGTTAATTTAGTTGGTTTTGGCAAACCTGGCTCGGTCAGTAGCAACACCTTTTTGAGAGTTGAAAAGAAAAGGATAGAAGTACTCTAAAGAAAAATAATTTCATCATCTTTCTTTCTTGATTTGCTCATAAGTCTAGTATTCTCTAGTTAAGACCTTTTGTGCTTCCAAGGAAGATTGCATGTTTTTTTTATCATTTGTATGTTTGTTTGTTTCCTTTAACTCTTATACTTCCTACACAGCCTTTCTAGCCAGAAACCTGTACTGAGAGAGATTCTTCTCGTGCATCCACTCCTTTAAACCAAAACCTTTGCCATTTGCGTCCACCATACCTACCTAGTACCATTATTACTATTCCAAGTAAATTCTTGTTTTGTCTACCTCCCAAATTAAACTTGTTATATGAAAATTAGTGATTAAAGCTCTCGCGAACTTGATGGCACACTTTACTTTCGTGCACTTAATAAACCTGAACCATTGTGAACTCTCCATGATAGTTATATGCTTGCAAATTATAGGCTGGGGATTAGCAGAACCGTGTTGTCACAGGGAACGCTTTCAACACTTGTAAATATATACCCACTTGTTACCTTATTCTTTTGTTTGCGGATGTCGCCGGTGTGAAATAAAAGGGGAGCTTGTGTGTTAGAGAAACGCCTGGGCCGCTGGTCCAATCCATGCTGACATGGTGGAAACCTGCAGTGTAACCATAATGATATCTTTTAAGCATGCTTCTTATAAAAAAAGAGAGAGATAGCTATTGAGAAAAAGAAAAGAAAAAAAGGAGATACAATGAAAAGAGGAAAGAGAGAAAAAAGCACCATTTTCCCATGGTAAATAAGAAGATTGCTGAGATACTCATTGTCTGCTTGCCTTGTCATTTTGATATGGGGATTCTTCCGTATCATCGGGCAAGGGGTACCCCGTTGGCGGTTCTCAATGATACGCACATACTTACGATGACAAGAACTTACCGGTAACTAAAGTTGAGTAGCATGAGGAGCAGCCCTCGTACTCAAGGGACTTGGGATTTTCAGTTTATAGTCTGTCAAGCATATAACTTAGATTGGACCTCACTTTCACCTTAATCACCTAAAGATGCATATGATAGGGGCAATGAGAGCTCAAAGCTAGTAAGTATCATAATTTTTGGGAGCTCTTTATGAGACTTGCAATCCATGCTTCCCTTTGCGAAGGGCCTTTCTTTTACTTTGTAGTTGAGTCAGTAAACCTATTCCCTTCTATCTCAGCAAGTATTTTGAGTTGATGTGTTTCATTCATTCATATGATGATTTATTCAATCATGTCTCTTATGTTCCTTGTTTTGCACATTGCTCTTATCTTGATGATTACTACTTTGAAAGCTTTCATTGAAAACCAGCAATTTGTGAACTCCAGCAAATTATCAACTATTCTTCGACCAAGAGCTAAGTTTGCCATTACCAATTCTGATTCACTTTATGTATCTTTATTGTGTTTCCTTTACTCATTGCAAGTTGAGTTATATAATAGTGAGTTGTCTTCTATTATGATCTATGTATTTGCTAAATGTGATGCTTCTTGTCCGTATTCTTTTATCGACTCTTCACTCCATAAACCTGAGGTCATGTTTATTGAGCTCAGTTTCGCTTGGGGACAAGGGAAGTCTAAGCTTGGGGGGAGTTGATACGTCCATTTTGCATCACTATTCTATGTCTTAATTCACTATTATTCATTGATATATTTCGTATTGAGAGGTGATACTTATGTTATTTCATCTATTTTTGCATGGTTGAATACTTTTGGAGCATGGGCCGCTGCAGTCAGGATTCTGATGGAAAAGGTGTTGTTTGGAGGCAAAATTCACAAAGATCAGAAAATCCGGGAAAATATACGGAAAATCCTATTATTCCAGAAGACTAAGGATGCCAGAAGATGGAGTGGAGGTGGGCCATAGGGGGCCCACACCACCCTCTCCCCTCTGGCGTATATCATCCTCCCAAAACCCTAAGACTCAGGGAGCGACCACAGAAAGATTCCGCCGCCTCTGCGGGGCGGAAAACACCGAGAGAGAAAGATCTCTCCGGCAGACAGATTTCTGCGGGGGGAATTCCTTCCCGGAGAGGGGAGATCGTCGCCATCAACACCACCATCAAGCTGGACTTCATCAGGATCATCATCATCACCACCACCATCATCACCATCAGCACCCTCATCACCATCTCCATATTGCTGTAACAATTGAGTTGAATCTTTCATAGTTCATAGGGGAAACTTTCCCGGTGTTGATTACTCTTTGTAGTTGATGCTATTGAGTGAACCATTGAATTATTGTTTATGTTCAGATTGTTATACATCATTATTCCATCTCTGATCATGATCCATATGATGTCTTGTGAGTAGTTCGTTTTGTTCTTAAGGACATGGGATAAGTCTTGTTGTTAGTAGTGGAGTGGCATTGAGAAAGATTCAATAGATTGTTATTTAAGTTGTGGTGTACTTCTTCTAGTGGTGTCATGTGAACGTCGACTACATGACACTTCACCTATATGGGCCTAGGGGAATGCATTGTGTATTTGGCTACTAATCGTAGGGGTTGCCGGAGTGACAGAAACCTGAACCCCCGTTAGCAAACCATTGCACAAGGGACGTAAGGGTCTTAGAGTTTAAAGCTGTGGTTAGGTTTCTACCTTAATTACTTTGTTGTACTTATGGATGTTTGCAAGGGGTATAATCACAAGTATGTATTAGTCTTGGATGGGGCGGTACATTAGCACAGGTTCACCCACACACTTAGCAAGCTAAAGAAGATTAATCGACTATATGAAGCGAAAGCACTTGACAGTCTTCCCATGTGTCCTCGAGAACGTTTGGTCATCTTAAGTAATACAACCGGCTTGTCCTTTGGTGCATAAAGGATTGGGCCACTTCCTGCATTTATTTCCATCGTCTTTTGTTTACTCGTACTATGTTTACTTGCTTTATCGAAAACCCCTAAAAATCCGTTTGCTAAGTATTTGCAGAGAATACCTGATCCATACCACTAGCCAGCACCTTCTGCTCCTCGTTGGGTTCGACACTCTTACTTATCGAAAATACTACGATACACCCCTATACTTGTGGGTCATCACACCCATATATATGAGTGATCTTATCTTGTGAACTGCTATTGCTTTGCACTAACATAGATAATATCATATATCTCGTGTATAGGAGATGGTGAAGAAGTGCTATGTCATGTACACCGGCAAGGTTCCAGGTGTGTACGAGGAGTGGAAGGACTGCCAGAAGCAAGTGAACGAATTCTCGGGCAACAGCTACAAAGGCTACAAGAGTAGAGAGGTGGCGAAAGAGAAGTGGGGGAACTTCGTCGTGATCACCACATTGCTCTTCATTGTAGTAGGTTGTGTGCTCTACTTCACCTAGCTAGCTAGAGAGCTCCGCCGTGCATGTAGTTGTAATGCGATTATGAACTTGTACTCGATCGATCCCCCAGGAGATGTGAACTTGGTGTTGTGTGTGTGATGTATGCTCTAGTTAGTTGATGTGTGAACTCTCGTATGTCGCGGATTAATTCAAGTTGATGTGTGATATAATTGTATTAGTGATGTACTTGTATTAGTGTTGATGTGTGATGCAACTTTCTGAAAATTATGTGTTGTTTATACTGTTATTGATTGTATAATACCTGTATACTGTTTCTGGACTGTATTGTGGGTCTGTAAAATTTAAAATTCGAAATTGATATTTGAGTTGCATATGTGACCATGTTAGAGGCTCATATGTAATCTTATGGGAGGCGCATATCTAATACAAATCTGAGTCGCATATGTGATGCGCCTCCTATAACCTATATATGTGAGGCGCATATCAATATGCGCCTCCGATAAATATATAGGAGGCGCATATTGATATGCGCCTCGCATATATAGGTTATAGGAGGTGCATCTCGTATGCGACTCGGGTAACAAATACTTGAGTCGCAGCACTCGAGTCGCATCCACAATGCGACTCTAATGGCCTTTCATATGCGCCTCCAGTAGGCTTTTCCCTAGTAGTGTGATTTGATCATGGGGATATCACTTGTCGGAATGAGTCAATAGCACTTGTTGGTAACGAGATTGAACACGACAAAATGATGTCAATTCTCAGATCTCAGGCAATGGAAGTATCAAGAGACAAAAGGAATGTGACACGATGTTCATGGTTCAGCGATGAAAGATTCGTGGAATGCACAAAGATCAACATGGTCATCCAGGTCCCTCTAATGATCATTGGTACGGGAAGGTGCCGACCATGTCTGGAGTGTTCCTGGACCATGGGGTATCACTCTTAAGGGCTTGATGATGCTCAGAGAGCATTTTTGGTATCAGCAGAATAACCGAAGAAAAGAGAGAGAAAACCGGAGGTTTTGGGTAAGTCCGGAGGATGTCTGGAGTGGGTGGAAGGAGTTATAGAGCCACGGGTATTGAATAATATGGAAGTGAATGTTTAATATTGATTTAATCATTCATTTATATTTATTCAATAAAATAAAAGGAATTAAAATGGTCGAAATACCTAATTGCACCAAAATCCCTAGGGAAAAGGGCCCATGAGGGAAAGATCAAAGGGAGGAAGGAGGAGGGGTAGCCAGCTAGGCCTTGGGCACCCCGCACGGGGCCCACTAGGTCCTTGGCCGGCGGGCCAAGCCCCCCTCTCCCCTCTCCTTTGTTTAGTCCCACATGGCTAAGGCAATTGCCTATGTGGGGGTTTTCCCCCTATATAAAGAGAGGTATTTTGTCAAATTAAATACACAATAATCAATGAAAGGTTTCCTCTATTTTGGGGAGACCTCCAGTTGATTCTCTCTCCCGTGATCATGGTTGCAAGTCTGGATCACACAAGCAGGAGTCTTCTTCACCGTGGAGCATCGTCACGCTGCGGGATTCGGATCCAGAAACTCTACTTCCGCAAGTATTGCTGGATTGGAGGAGCGGGAGTCATCATCAGGCATCAGATGTGTGTAACTCCCTCAGAGGTGTAACACTCCAGGCACTAGTAGTCATTGGAGCCACAGGAGCCGTTAGGACTTCAACACTACCTCGAGGTTGGTTTCGGAACGACTACATTAACAACGCTCTCCTGAGAGTTGACAACGTTTTTCAGTCTTCAAGGGTAAGTTCACAAAAATCCCCTCCCGTTACTGCATTACTAATAGATAGGTCCTGGCATTAGGGTTCTTGGCGTAGGAAAAATTATTGTTTTCATGCGTCAACCCCTATGGTGGTATCAGAGCTAGATCTATGTGTAGTATTGCTAGTACGGGTAGAACACACGAGTTGTAGCGTATGGGCTTTGATCTTTTAGTTGCTACCCTCCCATATGTACTTGTGTATACCACAATAATTCTTGATGAAGTGGGCCCCACGGACTTTACGTGTTCATTCGTGCGACTGGTCCACGCTTGAGATACGGCTTGTACCGTAAGTGGCTTTGGGGGGGTGTCTGTCTCTATCACATTAGTTGGTATACCATTTGCAAAGGAGGTCCCTGAAAGGGGTGTAGTATAGATAACTACTTGATCAGCGTTGTGGTGGAAGTTCGTAGGCAAGACTTGGTTCTTGTATGAAAGCCCTAGCAACCACGTAAAACATGCAAAGATAAAGTAGAGGTGTCTAACTTTGTTTTGCCGGGGGCGTTGTGATGTAATATGGTAGTAGTGAGGTAAAGTATTTTACTTTATGTTTCTAAGTAGTAGTAATGGTCATGGAGATGTTGGACCACCACGTCGGAGGCACCAGTACCCTGGTGCCTACAGCGCCAGAACCCTAGCGCTGATCCGTAGACGCGAGATGGAGATCACAACATGAAGGACCATATCACATCGCACTTACATTCAATTTTTATTGTTTGTCCATCTTATTATGTGCTAGTATTATATACTCGACGGTAGCCTAATAAGATGATCCCTAATCAAAATACCAATGTAAGTATTCTCCCTTAGTGTGCACCACCAAGAAAGTTCTCCGTTATGAGGTAGGTCGTGACGATCGGGTGTCAGACATATCTACGTTCGCATACGGTGGGTGTAAGCCATATTGCACAGTGTATACACTAAGGTTAGCCTGGCATGTGTAGACATGGCCTCGGATCACGAATGGTTGAAAGATCGAGCACGAGTCGCATGAATGATGTGATCAACGTTTCAGCGTCTACCTTTGCAATTATATCGCCGGCCATGACGATCAGGGGTGGTGTAGCGAATAGGGATCATGTAATCACTAAAACCCTTCTATGTATAGGAGTCTTTTAGTGGAGTTCTTGTTTTAACTCACATAATTATAAACTTAGTCTAAATTCCTTTTTGTAATTATAAATGTAGAAAATGGTTCTCCCTGATGCTACCTTCCCGGTTGACGATTGGTTAGAAGGAGAGAAGCTCAAACTAGATGGATCCAACTTTTCTATGTGGGTTGCGCGTCTCCATGTTCTCCTTAGTGAGAATGAGGTGATCGACTATATATGCTACGAGATGGATTTGGAGCAGCCCTATTTCCATGAGACCCCAGAACAGCGGGAAGACCGCTATTACCGTCGTGAGATGTCCACCTTCATTTCAGTGACGATGTGCTTAAGAATGGTTGATGAGTTGTGGCCAATTGTGGGTAATCTTGACCCTCGTGAAATAATGGAACAACTTAGATCACATTTCGTGGAACAAGTGCGGATATGGGAATATGAGTTGATGGGAGATTTCCTCTGTATAAAGATGGAAGAGAACTCTTTATTGGAGAGCCACTTGGAGTGCATACATGATACGTATATGAGGCTTGCTTACTTCCTGGATAATTGGTTGACGAGCTCTTTTGCAATAGGTGTCTTGCTGCGGTCGCTGCCACCAAGCTACCAAGCACATGCCAGGACTTGCATCATGAGAGGTGATGGGGAAACATAGAATTTCCACGAGTTCATATCACATTTCAGGAATGTGAAGGTTCAACCCATTGCTGGAGAGGTCATCGATGACAAAGGTATATATTTGATATATAGTTTTATAAATTTTATAATCTTGCTAACACTTGTTGCAGTGTTAAAGTATTTGATACTTGTTCTACTTTGGTGAAAACAAGTCCTTCTGCATGAGAGCTGCTTGCTGGAGAGGAGGTGACGTTGCGTGTTGATGGCGAGCATGATGATGATGGACAACAACATTATCCCTTGACATTTATCATTTAGTTTATCATTTTTGGATGATTATTGTAACTGAGAGATTGTGAACTTTTTTAGTGTGTCTCACACTTCGTGAGACAGTTATTCATATGAGTTTGTAACAAACAGTTGTTCTGCTTCTATGAATGATTTCTATTTGTATTCATATTTTGTTCGATTATATCCAAATTGTCCTTGTTGTGAAACTAATTGATAATACATGAACATTTGTAAAATATAGAAATTTCCTTGAAAAATACCCAACTTAATGATATATTCATTGTGAATGAAACCATTGTTTAAATTCAAAGTTATGTTGATAATCTGTGAAAGTCATTTGATTTCTTGTAACACATGAATCATGCCCAAGTTCGGCAAGATAACTAAACACCTTGTATTGCATGAATGCAAAGTTTTTGATGAATTGTTGCAAGAAAATACATATTTGATGTATCATATTTCAACGAAGGGGTGATTATCAAAAAAATCATTGTTTGAATTTTGTAAAAAGGGTTTAGCAAAGGAAATATGAGCATGAAACTATTTGATATGATCAAAGTATTTCATCATCCAAGGGTATTAAAGATAAAGGAGAATCCAATTACTACAATTTGATCAATAGTAATGAAATTCGAAGTTATAGGATTGGCATCAGAAATTATGAAATGCAATGCATTTGATACATCGAAATGCAAAGCATCGCAATGTGATATTAGTTATTGATGGCTCCAATATTTGCCATATTTCACTGTGTTTAAACATTGTTTTTGGTCAAGAAAATGGCAAACAAACTCTCAATCCTTGGCACTAATCACTAATAATTGCAAAGATATCCAAAACCTCTCTTTGAATTATGTTGTGTAGGAAATTAAGGCTTTTAATGTGAAATAAGGAGTAATAATGAAGGATTTTGAGGAAGTACACACAACCAAGTAATTGAGAAGCTATGTCAGGGCATCAACACACTTAACGACTGCTGGTACGGGCAGGGCCCACCCGTACCGCCCACCTGTACCATGTGGCGACGACTTCGTCTTGTCAAACCCTACAACTTTCATGAAGACGCCTATATATTTTGAGGCTCCAACCGCCGGCCAGAGAGTCGCCATTCTCAGATTACATCACAGCACCACCAAAGGATATCCACACTATTGTTCATCCATTGTTCATCACTTCCACCATCCATCCATCCACTAGCCATAGCCATTGCTTTGTACTTTAGATCTCCTTGTGATTTGGCGACCATTGTAAGAATATTTGATTTCAATCTAAGTATTTGTATGATGTTTTCTATCTTCGATCTATTTGTTATGAGTGAGTAGTCCACACGGGCTGCAGGTTGGGGAGAAACCTCGCAGTGATTATGTGCATCTAGGTCATGGGAGTATTGTATTTTGTTTGCAATTGAGATTTGTATCTTTTGTTTCTTCGTATCTTGTCTCGATCTATGGACTTGTAGGTACCCAAGATACCATATATTGATAAAGGCTTGAGGTGAGATATTTGGCTAGCGGCGATCTCATAGGAACCTCAGTGATAGAAAGGGTAGTACAGTCTTCACTTAGCGCCCCATTTGGGATCAACAACAACATCACCACTTAAAGCTTTGATCTGTGTTTTACACTTAATAATCATTTGTAACCCGTGGCTTTGGTGTGCACTCGGTTGGATTAAAAGTCTATTGCTATGCCCGCTGCATCATGGGGCCTCTAGAATATTAGGATGTGTTGCCCACAAGAGATTATCTCCATTCAAACAGTATACATGACTATGCTTATTATTATCTTTTATCCCATTTGATGTGCAGCTGCAGGTGGATCTTCAACCCTGGCCTATCTCCATCCATTGATTCAAACCCGTTATAAAGTAAACTATTTTGGTCCAGTAAACTAAGGTAAATGAACAAACAAAGTCTTGTAGACGTGTCGTTTTATTTCCTTTTAGCATTGCTTTCCGAGGTTCGATTAAACCTAGGTCTTCTAGGGAAAAAGCTATTATATTACATCCATGACTTCAGATCGAAGGTATCAACCCTTTTTCTGGCGCCGTTGCCAAGGAAGCAATCTCGCTATCCTGGTGAGGTCACTAGAGACCTTGTTTTTAGTTTTATTATTAGTTGTAGTTTAATTCTTGTTATTAGTTTACTTTCTTGTTATGTATTTGAAAACCCCAAAAAATAGTTACTTGTTATTCATTTTCATTACTTAAAAAAATACCAAAAAGATAAGAGCCATGGCTCAAAATAGATTAGGGGAGTATGCTACTCCCACTGATAATTTTATCCGTGCACCCATCACTCAGCCCGCAGTTTATGTGGAAACATATGAAAGCCTAACATTTTAAGTTTGGTTCAATAAAACCAATTTGGGGCTCATCCGCTAAAGATTCGTGTTTGCACTAAAATACTTTTACTAAAATTTGCGACATGATGCGTATTAAGGATGTAGATCCAAATGCTGTTAAACTAAGATTGTTTCCTTTCTCTCTTAGAGGAAAGGCTAAGGATTGTTGCTAGCTCTACCAAAGGGGACTAATAAATCTTGGGAGGAATTTACTAATTTGTTTATGACTAAATTTTTTCCCCAGCTAAGACTATGCAGCTAAGATCCAACATTACAAGCTTTAGATAAGAAGATCGTGAGACACTAGCACTTGCGTGGGAAAGGATGAAAGAAGCTGTAATGAATTGTCCTAGTCATGGGATGGAAGAGTGGCTTATATTACATTTGTTTTATAATGGTCTTAACCCAATGTCTAAGTCTATGCTAGATACTACAGCAGGCGGAACGATCATGAGAAAGCAAGTGACTGTTGCAAAGAAGTTACTTGATGATATGCAAAACAAACATTCCCAATGGCATGTGGAAAGAACCTTGAAGATAGTAAGGTCAATTACCGAGGTAAATAATGAAGAGCTTACTAATACGTCATAAACGTATCTATAAGTTTTGATGTTCCATGCTTGTTTAGTATCTACTTTCTTATGTTTTGTTCATACTTTGAGGTACTTTTATACATTTTCTGGAACTAACCTATTAACAAGATGCCATAGTGCCAGTTGCCTATTTTCTGCAGTTTTTGGTTTCAGAAAAGCTAGTAAGGAAATATTCTCGGAATTGGACGGGACAAAAGCCAAAGTCAATATTTTACCAGAAGGAACATGGAGTCCGGAGGGCAGCCGAAGGAGGGCCAGGGGCTGGCCACACCCTATGGTGGCGCGAGTACCCCCCCCCCCCCCCGCCGGGTCGCGCCACAAGGTGGTGTGGGCCCCTCGGGCCTCCACCGACCTTGCCCCTTCTCCTATATATTCACCTCGGGACGAAAACCCTAAAAACAAGATAAGAATTCCACGAAAAGTTCCGCAGCACCGCCGCCACTGAAGAGGAGATTCGGGGGACAGAAGTCTCTGTTCTGGCACCCTGCCGGGACGGGAAAGTGTCCCCGGAGCCATCTCCATTGACTCCACCGCCATCTCCATCACCGTTGCTAACTCCCATGATGAGGAGGGAGTAGTTCTCTCTTGAGGCTAAGGGCTCTACCAGTAGCTATGTGTTCATCTCTCTCTATTCGTGATCTTATGAGATCATGAGCTTTGTAATCTATAGATCTATTCTGCTACTTAAGTGCTTTAATTAATCTATGCTTATCCCCATGTGTGTGAAGTTGACAGTCTGCCCACCGTGTGGCACTTTGGCTAAGGTTACATAAATACTTATCATGAGTATAATTTTAGTTGGATGTCTCTGAGATTGTGGTGTTTGTTGGAACCATCTAGCGCCCAAGGTGACAGTGAGGGGCTATCTAGATGGGGAATGCAAACTGTAAGGTGTGTTTTTATAGCCCTACATCGTCCAACCGGAGAGTAGTTTAGGGTAGAATAATGAAGAGAAGATATTTATATGAGAGAGTGTACACTAGTGAAAGTATGATCCCTAGGCCTTGTTTCTAAGCTTTGAAACACCATTTACCATCAGTCCTGTTACATGTTTTCTTGCTACCAATATTATTTCAGATTGCAATTACCACTTATAATCATCCATATCACGTGTATTTCACTATCTCTTCGCCGAACTAGTGCACCTATACACCTGACAAGTGTATTGGGTGTGTTGGGGACACAAGAGACTTCTTGTATCTTGATTGCAGGGTTGCTTGAGAGGGATACCTTTGACCACTTCCTCCCTGAGTTCGATAAACTTTGGGTCATGCACTTAAGAGAAACTTGCTGCTGTTCTACAAACCTCTACACTTGGAGGCCCAACATTGTCGACAAGAATAGAAGTGTGCGTAGACATCAAGCTATTTTCTGGTGCCGTTGCCGGGGAGTTAAGGTAAAAGATACTCACATCCTCTGGCTACTAAGCTATCTTCTAGTACTGTTGTTCGTGTGTGAGTACTCGAAGTTATTTCCTTTAAATTTTGCAATTATATCTTTTTGTTTCTTGTTTTTATTTTCACTAGTTAGGCTTAATGGAAAACAACAACAAAACTAGAGAGCTTTATAGTATTTATCTTGAGTTAGGACATGAAGTGTTTGAAGAGAAAATTAAAAAACCTATGGAACTTTATTTGCATGCTAATAACAGTGTTATTTGTATGAATTCTTTGAACACCATTATTGCTAATGCTATGAAAAGTCTAAGCTTGGGGAAGCTGGTTTTGATGAGTATGATATTTTTAGTCCCCCAAGCACGGAGGAGAAAATTTACTTTGATGAGACTATACCTCCAATATATGATGATTACAATCATGAATATGATATTTTCAGTCCACCTACTATTGAGGAGAAAATTCATTATGATTACAATATGCCTCCTATATTTGATGATTATGGTGATGAGAATAATAATGATAGCTATTTTCTTGAATTTGCTCCCACTACAATTAATAAGAATGACTATGCTTATAGGGAGAGTAATAATTATTTGAGTAAAATGCACCATAGGTCCTAAAAGTTTGGAGGAAACCGTATGCAGGTCCTAAAACTTTCAACTCGTGTACCGGAGGTCCTAATTCACATATCTATATGCAATGTAGCCAGGGTTGTACGTTAGAATTAGGACCTGAAGTGCACAACTAACTGAGAATTAGGACATGCAGTGCACAACTAACTGAAAATTAGGACCTCCGATACACGAGTTGAATCTTGTAGGACCTGCATACGGCTTTCTCTAAAATTTTAGGACCACTGGTGCATTTTACTCTAAATATTTTATGCATGTGGCTCATGATAAGAATGTTTTATGTGATATTTATATTGTTAATTTTATTCATGATGCTACTGAAAGTTATTATGAGAGAGGGAAACATGGTTTTATGTATCTCAACAATATTAAGTTTCCCCTCTTTATGTTGAAAATTTTGAAGTTGCACTTGTTTTGCTTTCCTATGCTTGTTGCTTTGTGCTTTTATGACTTGTTTCTTTATAAGATTATTTTTCATAGGAAGTGGGTTAGACTTAAATTTGTTACATATTTGCTTCTTGATGTTCTCTTTTACTTCAATTCATATTTCTTATGTGAGCATCATCGAAATTATCATGCCTATCTTAATGGCTATAAACAAAGAGATTTTCGGAGACAACCCATTATATTTTTACTTTTAGGTTATTTTTGTTTTGTCGAGTCTTGGAAGTTATTACCTTTGTAATAACCTATCCTTATCCTTTTTGTGTGGTTTTTGTGCCAAGAATAAAGCTCTAATAAGAGGGAAGTAAGACTTGGGAAAGTTGTTGTCTCGAAACAGATTTTTGTGCCTCACTGTGAAAAATTGTGAAAAATCTCTGTACGTCGGATTGAGCTATAATGTTTTGTGCTTCTTCCTTAGGTTCTTATCCAACTTTCGTTAGTTTATCACTTTTAGATTTGAGCAACAAAAGGTCTTCGAACAAATAGGTTTTTACCTGCTGGTCTGTTTTGACAGTTTTCTGCCATTATTTGCATTTGCCTCTTAATCTCTTTCTCTTTGAGTTCTCTTTGATCACTTTAACATTTTAAAGAAATTGCTACAGTAGCTTGTGTTTTAATGGAAATTTTACTTGTGTTGAAACTGAACCGAAAGACTTATTATCTTGAAAACACTAATGTTGCTAATGAAGATTGTGTGAAGTTTTTTATGAAGGAAATTTTAAAGTGTAGGGAAGAATAATGTGATAAGATGAAGTATGGATAGAATCTCAAGCTTGGAGATGCCACCTGTGTCACCCCAAGAAATATTCAAGAAGTACAAGCGTCAAAGCTTGGGGATGCCCAAGGCATCCTCTTCTTCATCAATAAAAATCTCAGGTTTTCTTTCAAACACTTCATTTTTATTGTTTCATGCACAATTGTGTTGTCCTTGGAGCATCTTCGTTTTTTGCTTTTAGTTTTCTTTTGCTTTGTTTGCCGCAATAAGTTGGTTGGATCCCAACACACTTCCTTTGGAGAGAGACACACCCAGTTATTCATTGCCTAGAACACTCTAGTTTTCACTCTTATTGTTCTGTGAGTGTTCTCCTTTGCTAGCACTGCGTTTAGCTTTAGTTTTCGATTGGTGTTGGAAAACAGTATGAAGTTTCATGCTTATAGTGGTACAAAAGGAAGCTTGTTTTAACTGTGACTTAGACTTTATCATGTCATGCTAGATGTTGCTTTGACCATATGCTTAGTGATTATTGCTGTAGCATGACTTGTTACAAACAACTGAGATTGCTTAATGTGCCTTGAAAGAATCATGTGTTGTTTTAGCATATTAAAGCATAATATTGTGGTATTCTCCTTTGATGGTTTATTTGGGTTGACTTGGCACATGCTCAAACCATGTTAAGACTATAGCAAGTCACCATAGCCTCTATGATCATTTAGTTTTCGACTTGTAATATCACTTTATGCTTTAATTAATAATGTTTTGTCTTTTGCATGATTATGGCCATTATTGCTCTCTTAGTTGCTCGCTCCCAATCTTTTGCTAGCCTCCACATGTACCAAGTATGAGTTCCACTCATGCATCCAACTCCAAATAAAACCAAGTTATTCCAAAGAGTCCACCATACCTACCTATTAGCATTATGGCTATTCCAAGTATAATCATGTTTTTATCTAGCTTCCGAATTAAACTTGTTATGTGAAAATTAGTGATTAAAGCTCTCACGAACTTGATGGCTGATGTCTACACACTTCTATTCTTGTAGACAGTTGTTGGGCCTCCAAGTGCAGAGGTTTGTAGAACAGCAGCAAGTTTTCCCTTAAGTGGATCACCCAAGGTTTATCGAACTCAGGGAGGAAGTGGTCAAAGGTATTCCCTCTCAAGCAACGCTGCAATCAAGATACAAGAAGTCTCTTGTGTCCCCAACACACCCAATACACTTGTCAGGTGTATAGGTGAACTAGTTCGGCAAAGAGATAGTGAAATACAAGTGGTATGGATAAAAGACAACGGTGATAGAAAATAACTTGATGGCGTGGAAAAGACTAATAGCAAACTGAAATAAAGATGGAAACAAGCAAACATGTAAGAGATATAGTAGCAAACGGAGTTTCAATGCTTAGAAACAAGGCCTAGGGATCATACTTTCACTAGTGAACACTCTCATAAATATATTAATCTTTATGATACTACTCTTAACTACTCTCCGGTTGAACACTCTAATCAACGGTAGGGCTATAACAGCACACCTCAAAGTAAGTCTTTCCCATCTAGATAACCCCACACTATCACCTTGAGTACTAGATGATTCCAACAAACACCACAATTTCATAAAGACATCCAACTCCAAATATAACTCATAACAAGTATTTGTAATCGCTAGCCTAAGTGCCACCATGGTGAGCACGCTGTCACTTTCACACACATGGGGAGAGCAGAGATCTAATAAAGCACTTGAGTAGCAAGGTAGATCTACTTGATTACAAAGCTCATGATCACAATAAGATCATGCATAGAGAGAGAGATGAACACATAGCTACCGGTAGAACCCTTAGCCTCGAGAGAGAACTACTCCCTCCTCATCATGGGAATCATCAATGGTGATGGAGATGGCGGTAGAGATCGATGGAGATGGCTCCGGGGGCACTTCCCCGTCCCGGCAGGGTGCCGGAACAGAGACTTTCTGTCCCCCGAATCTCCCCTTCGGTGGCGGCGGCGCTGCAGAACTTTTCGTGGCTGGAGGCTTGACTATTTAGGGTTTATGCATCGGGAGGCTTCTTATAGGCGAAGAGGCAAGGTCGGTGGAGTGCCAGGGGGCCCACACCACCTGGTGGAGCGGCCAGGGCCAGCCCACGCCACCATATGGTGTGGCCAAGCCCTGGCCCTCCTCCGTTTCTGCTTCGGGCTCCATGAATCTTCTAGTAAAATAGGAACTTTGGCTTTTGTCCCATCTAATTCCGAGAATATTGATTTTCTGACTTTCCTGGAACCAAAAACAGCAGAAAACAGGCAACTGGCACTGTGGCTCTTGTTAATAGGTTAGTCCAAGAAATCATATGAAAAGTACTCCAAAGTGTGGACAAAACACAAGAAAGTAGATAAAACCAAGCATGGAACATCAAAAATTATAGATACATTTGCAATGTATCGACATCCCCAATCTTAACTCCTGCTCGTCCTCGAGTTGGTAAGTGATAAAAAGAAAGAATAATTTTTGAGGTGACATGCACCATCATAAACTTGATCAAAGTATTTGTAAAACATTGAAAGCTGGGATCATAGTACTTCAATCATAACATGAAAGACAAAGTTCTGGCAATAAGACTAAGAAACTATGTTGCAACATGAAAAGGCACAAACAAAAGATTCATGAATAACAGTGCTTTGCAATACGTTTGTTTGTTTCACATAAAGAAAATATAGCATAATAGCATTCAGCTTGTCCCTCAATGGAGTAGCAAATATAAATGCATAGGATACCTTCAAAGTTCATAAGAGTGACTAGATACAATAGTTTAAAACAAGAAATATCAAAGTATGCATCAATCAACTAGTCTTGGGACAATGCACATAGAACTAAGAATGGACACTATGCTCTCAAAGTAGGTGCATAAAGGTAGAAGGTGGAGACTCAATATATAAGTGGAAGAAAGGCCTTTGTAAAAGGAAGTAGGGATTAAAGCCTCATAAATAGCTTCCAAAAATTATGGTACTTAATAGCTTTCAGCTCTTATTGCCCCTATCATAAGCATCTTGAAGTGATTAAGGTTAAAGTGAACAAACTATGGTGTACATGCTTGACGAAGTATAAGTTAGAAACCTCATGTCCCTTGTATACGAGGGCCGCTCCTCATGCTACTCAAGTTTAGTCACCGGTAAGTTCTTGTCATCGTAAGTACATGTGTATCATAGAGAACCGCCAACGGGGTACCCCTTGCCCGATGATACAGAAGAATCCCCATATCAAAATGACAAGGCAAGCAAACAACGAGCATCTTAGCATTGTTCTTATTTACCATGGGAATATGGTGCTTTTTTCTCTCTTTCCTCTTTTCATAACATCTTTTTTTTTCTTTTTTCTCTTTTTTTCTCAATATAGGACTCTTTTTTTATAAGAAGAATGCTTCATAGACAGCTCATTATGATTACGCTGCAGGTTTCCACCATGTCAGCATGGATTAGACCAGTGGCCCAGGCGTTTCTCTAACACATATACATAACTCCATGGACTTACAAGCTCCCCTTTCATTTCACACCGACGACATCCATATACAAAAGAGCATGATATCAACTAGGTACAAGTACCAAGTGCAATGTTGAAAGCGTTCCCCATGAAAGCATGGTTCTGCTAATTCCCGACAAATAAGTGCAAGCATATACAACATATAAGACACAATGGTTCAAGTTTATTAAGGGCAAGAAAAGTAAAGTGTGCCATCAAGTTCGTGAGAGCTTTAATCACTAGTTTTGTCATAACAAGTTTAATTTGGAAGGTAAACAAAAGCATGAATATACTTGGAATAGCATAAGCTAATAGGTAGGTATGGTGGACTCTTTGGAATAACTTGGTTTAGGGAGTTGGATGCATGAGTGAAACTCATACTTTGTTGTGGAGGCTAGCAAAAGACTGGGAGTGACAAACTAAGAGAGCAATAATGGCCATAATCATGCAGAGCGACAAAAAATCATTGATCAAAGCATAAAGTGATACTACAAGTTGAAGACTAAAGGATCATAAAGGCTATGGTGACTTGAGATAGTCATAACATGGTGTGAGCATGCGCTAAGTCAACCAAAATAAAGCATCAAAGGAGAATACCACTATACTATGCTTTAATATGCTAAAACAACGCATGATTCATCCAAGGCACATTAAGCAATCTCAATTGTTTATAACAATTCATGCTACAGCAAAGAATACTAAGCATAAAGCCAAAACAATATCAAGCATGGCATGACAAAGCATAGGTCACAGTAAAAAAACGAGCTCTTTTTACCACATAAGCATGAACTTTCCTACTCTTTTCCAAACCAAACCAAACTATTTGCAAACCAATGTATGAAAGAGGGGGTACAACCAATTTATTCAGCAAACTAAGCAAACCAAGCAAATGAAAAAACAAAACGAAAACAAAAAGAAGATGCTCCAAGAACAACATAACTGTGCATGAAACAATAAAATTGAAGCGTTTGGAAGAAACCTGGGATTTTTATTGATGAAGAAGTGGATGCCTTGGGCATCCCCAAGCTTTGACGCTTGTACTTCTTGGATATTTCTTGGGGCGACACGCGTGGCAGCCCCAAGCTTGAGCTTTAGTCCATTCTTCATCTCATTACTCATTCCTTCCATACACCTGAAATTTTTCCTTCATACAAAACTTCACACAATCTTTATTAGCAACATTAGTGCACTTAAGATAAATAAGTCTTAAGGTTCAGTTCTAACACCAAATAAACTTCCATTAGAACACTAGCTACTGTAGCACTTCCCTCAAAAAGCTCAATTCCCCCAAAGAACTCAAGAAGTAACTAACAAGAAGCAAATGCAGAAAATGGCAGAAATCTGTCAAAACAGACCAGCAGGTAAAGACGAATTTTTTCGAAGATCTTCTGTTGCTCAAATCAAAAGGTGTTGAACTAACTAACGTTAGATAACAACCTGGGGTAGAAGCACAAAAAATTACATCTCAATACGACATACAGATCTCTCTCACGAATTTTTACGGTGAGGCACAGAAATCTATTTCGGGACAGCAACTTTCCCAATCATTACTTCTCTCTCATTAGAGGTTACTCTTGGCACAAAAAGCAAATAAAAAGAATAAGGAGCGGTTTTTACAGAGGTAATAACTTCCAAGACTCATCTAAAACTTTTGGGTTATCTCCCAATAAGTACTTTTCTTTAACGCCTTTAAGTTAGGCATGATAGTTTGAGGAGATGCTCACATAAGAAATATGACTTGAAGTAAAAGAGAGCATCAAGAAGCAAATTCAAAACACATTTAAGTCTAACCCACTTGCTATGCATAGGAATCTTGTAAAGAAACAAGTCATGAAAGCACAAATCAACAAGCATAGTAAAGCAAAACAAGTGCAACTTCAAGACTTTCAACATAAAGAGGGGAAACTTAATATTGTTGAGATAAATAAAACCATGTTTCCCTCTCTCATAATAACTTTCAGTAGCATCATGAATAAAAGTAACAATATAACTATCACAAGAAACATTCTTATCACGAGCCACATGCATAAAAGAATTAATACTCTCCACATAAACATAGTCATTCTTATTAGTTGTAGTGGGAGCAAATTCAACAAAATAGCTATCATTATTATTCTCATCACCATAATCATCAAATATAGGAGGCATATTGTAATCATTAATTTACTCCTCAATAGTAGGTGGACTGAAAATATCATACTCATCATTATAATCATCATATATTGGAGGTATAGTATCATCAAAGTAAATTTTCTCCTCCATGCTTGGGGGACTAAAAATATCATCCTCATCAAAACCAGCTTCCCCAAGCTTAGACTTTTCCATAGCATTAGCAATAATGGTGTTCAAAGAATCCATAGCATTAGCATGCAAATAAAGTTCCATAGGTTTTTTAATTTTCTCTACAAACACTTCATGTCCTAACTCAAGATAAATACTATAAAGCTCTCTAATTTTTTTGTTGTTTTCCATTAAGCCTAACTAGTGAAAACAAGAAACAACAAGACAAAATTGCAGAATCTAAAGGAAATAACTTCGAGCAGTCACTCACACCAGAGGATGTGAGTACCTTTTACCTTACCTCCCCGACAACGGCGCTAGAAAAGAGCTTGATGTCTACACACTTCTATTCTTGTAGATAGTTGTTGGGCCTCCAAGTGTAGAGGTTTGTAGAACAGCACCAAGTTTTCCCTTAAGTGGATCACCCAAGGTTTATCAAACTCAAGGAGGAAGTGGTCAAAGATATTCCCTCTCAAGCAACCCTGCAATCAAGATACAAGAAATCTCTTGTGTCCCCAACACACCCAATACACTTGTCAGGTGTATAGGTGCACTAGTTCGGCGTAGAGATAGTGAAATACAAGTGGTATGGATAAAAGACAACGGTGATGGAAAATAACTTGATGGCGTGGAAAAGACGAACGACAAAATGAAATAAAGATGGAAACAAGCAAACATGTAATAGATCTAGTAGCAAACGGAGTTTCAATGCTTAGAAACAAGGCCTAGGGATCATACTTTCACTAGTGAACACTCTCATAAATATATTCTTCTTTATGATACTACTCTTAACTGCTCTCCGGTTGAACACTCTAATCAACGGTAGGGTTATAACAGCACACCTCAAAGTAAGTCTTTCCCATCTAGAAAACCCCACACTATCACCTTGAGTACTAGATGAGTCCAAAAAACACCACAATTTCATAAAGACATCCAACTCCAAATATAACTCATAACAAGTATTTGTAATCTCTAGCCTAAGTGCCACCATGGTGAGCATGCTGTCACTTTCACACACATGGGGAGAGAAGAGATCTAATAAAGCACTTGAGTAGGAATGTAGATCTACTTGATTACAAAGTTCATGATCATAGTAAGATCATGCATAGAGAGAGAGATGAACACATAGCTACCGGTAGAACCCTTAGCCTCGAGAGAGAACTACTCCCTCCTCATCATGGGAATCAGCAATGGTGATGGAGATGGCGGTGGAGATCGATGGAGATGGCTCCGGGGGCACTTCCCCGTCCCGGCAGGGTGCCGGAACAGAGACTTTCTGTCCCCCGAATCTCCCCTTCGGTGGCGGCGGCGCTGCGGAACTTTTCATGGCTAGAGGCTTGACTATTTAGGGTTTATGCATCGGGAGGCTTCTTATAGGCGAAGAGGCAAGGTCGGTGGAGTGCCATGGGGCCCACACCACCTGGTGGCGCGACCAGGGCTAGCCCGCGCCACCATATGGTGTGGCCAGGCCCTGGCCCTCCTCCGTCTCTTCTTCGGGCTCCGTGAGTCTTCTGGTAAAATAGGAACTTTGGCTTTTGTCCCGTCCAATTCCGAGAATATTGATTTTCTGACTTTCCTGGAACCAAAAACAACAGAAAATAGGCAACTGGCACTATGGCTCTTGTTAATAGGTTAGTCCAAGAAATCATATGAAAAGTACTCCAAAGTGTGGACAACACATAAGAAAGTAGATAAAACCAAGCACGGGACATCAAAAATTATAGATACATTTGCAATGTATCAATGGCACACTTTACTTTCTTGCACTTAATAAACTTGAACCATTGTGCCTAGCTATGTTGCGTATATGCTTGCGTTTTTTGTAAGTTGTGAATTAGCAGAACCATGTTACCATGGGGAACGCTTTCGACATTGCACTTTATTTAGTTGATATCATGTTCTTTTGCTTATGGATCCCGGTGGTGTGAAATGAAAGGGGAGCTTGTAAGGCTCATGGAGTTCATATATGTGTTAGAGAAACGCATGGGAGGCTAGTCTAAGCCATGCCTAATCATGGTGGAAACGTGCAGTATAACCATAGTGAGCAATCTGTGAAGCATCCTAAAAAAAGAGAAAAAGGGAAAACCCTACGCAAATAGAAAATAAAAGGATCGCTGAAATGCTCATTGTCTGCTTGCCTTGTCATTTTGATATGGGGAAGCTTCTGTATCATCGGGCAAGGGGTACCCCGTTGGCGGTTCTCTATGATACACATGTACTTACGATGACAAGAACTTAACTTGAGTAGCATGAGGAGCGGCCCTCGTATACAAGGGACATGAGATTTCTAACTTATACTTCGTCAAGCATGTACACCATAGTTTGTTCACTTTAACCTTAATCACCTTCAAGATGCCTATGATAGGGGCAATTAGAGCTGAAAGCTAATAAGTACCATAATTTTTGGAAGGTCTTTATGAAACTTGAATCCCTGCTTCCTTCTATGAAGGGCCTTTCTTTTACTCTTATGTTGAGTCTCCATCTTCTATCTTAATGCACCTATTGAGAGAGCATAGTGGTCATTCTTAGTTTAATGTGCATTGTGCCAAAGCTTGTTGATTGATTCATAACTTGGATATTGCTTGTTCTTAAACTATTTGTATCTAGTCACCCTTATGAACTTTGAAGGTGTCCTATGCATTTATGTTTTGCTACACTATGAGGGACAAGCTGAATACCATTCTCATTATGTTTTCTATATGTGAAACAAACAAACGTCTTTCAAAGCATTGTTATTCATGAATTTTCTGTTTGTACCTTTTCATGTTACAACATAGTTGCTATGTCTTATTGTTAGAACTATATCTTTCATGTCTATGCTAGAGTACCATGATCCCCGCTATCAATGTTTTACAAATACCTTGATCAAGATTGTGATGGTGCATGTCACCTCAAAAATTATTCTTTTTTACCATTTACCTACTCGAGAATGAGCATGAGTTAAGCTTGGGGATGTTGATACGTCATAAACGTATCTATAATTTTTGATGTTCCATGCTTGTTTAGTATCTACTTTCTTATGTTTTGTTCATACTTTGAGGTCCTTTTATACATTTTTCTGGAACTAACCTATTAACAAGATGCCATAGTGCCATTTGCCTGTTTTCTGCTGTTTTTGGTTTCAGAAAAGCTAGTAAGGAATTATTCTCGGAATTGGACGGGACAAAAGCCAAAGTCAATATTTTACCAGAAGGAACACGGAGTCCAGAGGGCAGCCGAAGGACGGACAGGGGCTGTCCACACCCTATGGTGGCGCTGGTACCCCCTGGCCACGCCACTAGGTGGTGTGGGCCCCTCAGTCCTCCACCGACTTTGCCCCTTCGCCTATATATTCAGCCCGGGACGAAAACCCTAAAAACAAGATCAGAATTCCACGAAAAGTTCTGCTGCGCCGCCGCCACCGAAGAGGAGATTCGGGGGACAGAAGTATCTGTTCCGGCACCCTACCGGGACGGGGAAGTGCCCCCGGAGCCACTCCATCGACTCCACCGCCATCTCCATCGTCGTTGTTGACTCCCATGATGAGGAGGGAGTAGTTCTCTCTCGAGGCTAAGGGCTCTACCGATAGCTATGTGTTGATCTCTCTCTCTATGCGTGATCTTATGAGATCATGAGCTTTGATCTATAGATCTATTCTGCTACTCAAGTGCTTTAATTAATCTATGCTTATCCCCGCGTGTGTGAAGTTGACAGTGTGCACACCGTGTGGCACTTTGTCTAAGGTTACATAAATACTTATCATGAGTATAATTTGAGTTGGATGTCTCTATGAGATTGTGGTGTTTGTTGGAACCATCTAGCGCTCAAGGTGATAGTGAGGGGTTATCTAGATGGGGAATGCAAACTTTAAGGTGTGCTGTGATAGCCCTACATCGTCCAACCGGAGAGTAGTTCAGGGTAGAATAATGAAGGGAAGATATTTATATGTGAGTGTCCACTAGTGAAAGTATGATCCCTAGGCCTTGTTTCTAAGCATTGAAACACCATTTACAATCAGTTCTATTACATGTTTGCTTGCTGCCACTATTATTTCAGATTGCAATTACCACTTATAATCATCCATATCACTCGTACTTCATTATCTCTTCTCTGAACTAGTGCACCTATACACTTGACAAGTGTATTGGGTGTGTTGGGGACACAAGAGACTTCTTGTATCTTGATTGCAGGGTTACTTGAGAGGGATACCTTTGATCATTTCCTCCCTGAGTTCGATAAACCTTGGGTGATCCACTTAAGGGAAACTTGCTGCTATTCTACAAACCTCTACACTTGGAGGCCCAACACTGTCTACAAGAATAGAAGCGTGCGTAGACATCACTTACATCTAAGGTAGATGAGTTGATTAGCTTAGTAAAGGTTAAAGAAGATACCCAAGTTAATGCTATCACTACCGATGTTAATGATGTTAATTTCAAAGCTCGCACACCTTTTAATCCCGCATGGAAAAATGATTATGCTTCTAATGTTCAAAAATATCATGCTAATCCTGCAGGAGCTCCTTATAATAATTATGATGATACTAATGGAGCAAATCATGACAATCTCCCGTTTGAGAAAACTGTTAGAACATTTATACAAGCTCAAACCGAGCAAAATAATATGCTTATTAAAATCACGGAGAACCATAAAAGTAGTATAGGAAATTATAACCAGGCCGTTGCAATTAGAAATGATGTGCAAGCTCTACAGGAAAGGACAAAGACCGTGGAGGCTCAGCTGGGTAAGGTAGCTGAGAGACAAGCTCTCATACTAGCAAACTTTGCTAGAAAACCTGAGGCAAATCTGGTAGAAGACCTCAAGATGATGAGGGTGGTAACCAATGAAGAAAAACCTGAATAGATGGATTATAGCAATGCGCCAACACCGGAATATACCATGGAAGATATATTGAAGATAATCACCGTGAAGAATCCAGGTATAGAACAAGGTAATTATGCTATGTACCAACAATTTATACAATAAGTAGCATCTAAAATTGGTATTTAGAGATGGAGTATAAAATACTAGCTGATAAGCTTCCAGCTAAGCTAGATGATTTGAGCCCACTATTAAAATTAAGTTGGGAGTTAATGACTGGATTCCTGCAACAACAACATGGTTATTGCAGTACTTGTAGCAGCAAATATTTAAGAGTTTGTCCTGATGGGAGATCGACGAACGGAAACAACACAACCCCATAGCCACGTCGTCAATGCGGCCACGTTTCGCACCCAAACCGTGGTTTGGAAATAGCCTATTCTATAAGTTACTAGAACAGTGATAACTGAGAGAGGTTTAAAATATCTAATAATAAAGAACTTTTAACAAGAACAAAATAAATTAAGATGGAAAGTAAACATGAATATGAACTGAATTAAAGAGATTGTAGTTGTAGGATTGAATGGAATGAGAGAGGGCTTCTAGGCTTCAGTCTCACTAGTACTAGATAGGAAAATATGTGTGTGATCTATAAGATATTTCTCAGACAAATAAACGTTCCCCATTTGATTACCGGGCTGTCACTCTATGTGCACTATGCATGATTCTCGCGCGTCACCGCAAGGCAAAAGGCACTTCTGGACCAAAGGATCACATAAACTCATCTTAGATCACAATAAATTCCAACTTAGCGCACTAGATCATACCTCAACCTAGAATTGAATCAATCACTCACACATGCATGAGCAGAAAAACATATATAAATATATAATGATGTCACAACCATGTTCAATCTTACAATTACCAAACACAAGAGAGAGAGGGAGATGGACATGATGATGGAGATGGAGATCGATGCGTGGTGGTGGTGATGCCTTCCTTCTCCTCCTCTTCTTCTTGCTTGGATGCCCTTATGGTGATGGTGTTAAGGGAGATCTAGATCTCGAAGGTGTGGTTGAGGCAGAGCTCCGCTGCTGTGGAGATCGGATGGGTGGCGACGGCGGCAAGGCTCTACCCCTGAAGGGATATCGTGTGGTGGCTCTCTTGTTGGTCCTCCCTCCTTTATATAGGCCTTGGGGGTGCCCTAGGGTTCCCCCAATACCGTCATATGACTTAGGGAAGGTTCCGGAGGTTCTCTAGGGCGAAATCCTGTCATTTGCGACCTTTTTACCAACTATACGGCCAAACTATACAGCGGGAACTTTTAGTTCTGGCTGTATAGTTGGTCGTTGAACTTGAAGATCCTTTAGTATTTTGGTCACCATTTCTTCATACGAACTCCGTTTTGGGTGTTCTTAGGCTCGTTGAGTTCGTCTCATCGAGGGATACAACCCCATGGTCTTGAATATTTATTTTAAGAAGTTGGAAAAAATCACTTTTCCAACCTCTCAAATGGCTAAATCTGGTCCCTGCAGCTCCTCCATACTATGCTCTCTTTGTTCCTTTTTATTCATAATATTCACCAACACCTACACACATGCATAGACAAGGAAAGTGATAAAATTCTACCTAAACTACTAAATGTGCAAAGCTCATATGAAAGTAAATGAGAACTAGAAGTCATGCATATAAGGCATAGCTATAGCTGGAAGAAACATGATATGAGAGATAAATGGCACATTTTATATGGCTAAAAGAGGTGGTATTTCACAGGCATCAACTTCCCCAAGCTAGACCTTGCTCGTCCTCGAGAAGGAAGGGTCGATAAAAAATTAATGGTTGTGAAATAGCTTATCATTGGAATTTAATGCCTTGCATCCTTATTTCTTCTACAAGCTTGAAGAGAGAAAACATGTATTCATACAAGGCAACACAAGCTCAGTTATAAAGACCACTAAAGATTCATCAAAACTTATACGCTCCATGTCAATAGTGAATCTAACTTGTAGACAAACTTGTGATCCTATTATTGCACATTTTGTATAACTTTTCATATCATTTTTTATGAGGCAAAACTTAGTCACAAATAGATGTCAAGCATAAATAGGAATAAAGTTTATCGATTCTACCCAATCATGTCATCTAGTTAAGGCTCTCAAGTGCAGACATCAGTTATTGAGTTTCAGAAAGTTTATCTCTTAGTAACGAGATTTATGCCAAAAGGAAACGGGAGAACATGTCAAAAGAAGCATAGCACTAGAGTGTCTCTTTTGGTCATCCACATCAATGAATCATGGCTATCAAACGCTCATTTTCTATTCTTTGTCTTTCTAAAACTTCATTTCATCACTAATAAGATCATGCCAAAACTTAGTGTGTTTAATCAGACTGTGCAGGCTAAGAATGGATACTCGTGACCATTACCAAGGTTTCCCTTTTCGGTATAATGATTTCTCATAACGCTCAGAGGAGTATTCCCTCTTTTGCTTTGAACGCAGGCCCATGAGAATACCAATGCATACCCAAATATAGCATTTCTACTACATATGTTGGGTAACTCATAGCCAAACTCCAAGAGTTGGACTGTTCAAAGGCCAACGGATTTGTTAGCATCCCATGTTGTGCAACAGTGGTGCAGACACGCATAAAGCAATATCATACTTTAATCAATAGGTCAAGATTTGGCATGCATCTCAATTACCGCTAAATATTAGTTTCTTCAACCAAATCCTTTCAAAGAGTACTATCAAGTCGATCATCCCATCTATGGTGTTGAGTATCTTTAAGGCTAAACTCTTAAGACAATTAAACAACACCTTATTTAGCATAGAACTCAAAACTTTGAAATATCATTTCCAATTGACAACTCCTTTCGTAAGCAAACTATCAAGTCTATTGTTTTGATATTATGGGGTTGATCATAACCTATTTATTTAAGACAAAGCTATTTAGAGACAACCAACAAATTTTTCAAAAGATCTTGATCAAGTATTCATTCTTTCCAAGTGTAGAGATTGTAGCAATGTTTTCTAGAGGATCACAAAAAGTCTCACAAGCTTGATAAACAATTTGGCAAGATGCATACAAGCTCTAAGTCAACTCCTATGGTGCCTATCATGAGCAAGTGGATCTCCATATGAATATAGAACTAGACTCACTTAAACAAGCATTCAGAAACAACGGGATACATGATTGCATTAAACCTTCATGGAATACGAACATTGCACAAGACTCAACACATGCAGAAGTAACCTCCCCAAGCTTAGAACTTTGCAAGAACCAAACTTGAGTATATCACCAAAAGAAAAGAGAAAATGCAGTTTCCAAAAGAGAGTGTGATAAGTGGTTACCTCCCCAAGCTTAGTTGAAAACATGGGCGACACACTTTACCGTTGAGGTACAAGTAACCTCTCTTTTGATGGACATAGAACCTTTGCTTTAACATATACTTCTTGATATAGCCTGGTGGCTGCCTTCCTTGTGAACCTTCTTGCAAACTAAGAAGAAAATAAAACACTTTGTGTTTTTGAAGGCACAGGGATTAGTACAAGTCCCACTGAGTCGGTTCATCAACCTAAGCACCATGCTTAAGTCAACAAACTATTTCTAAAAGATGCCTCTCCTTGATTGTGATGAGGTGCAAGCGAAACAGGATACGAGACACGAGTGTGCAGTCCCTATGTGCTTATTAAAAGAGGTTCGAGTTGGAAGGTTTTACCAGACACTGATTGTCGAAGAGTTGAATTGAAGCAACCAAGTGGCTCATGCAAGTGTTTGCACGGTTGGCACTACCGTACACGTCATCACACAAGGTTCAAGTCCCTGCAAAAATAACACACAAAATAAAATGCATCGGTTTCGTATACGAACATAGTTCGTTCACCCCACCGATAAAAGGATAGTAAAAAAGAAAACATGAACTTCTATAGAGAATTACAGTCTAGGAGGTTTCTGAGGTAGAAATTTATTGCTTACATATGCTGGGCTTCTCTAGATCATGAGATAAGCTCCTAGGTGGTGTTTCGAGGTTTTTAGAAGAAGAAAGAAGAAGAAAGAATAAAATTTTGAGCAATGGTTACCTTCCAGTTGGCGTTTGACGGGGTTTCTCATCTATACAGGCACAATTATATGGCCAGACCAAAAAGGTCCCGCCATATAGTTGGTTGTTAAACTTATTGTACCTTGGAAAAGAATTTTGACGAAGGCATCGATATCTATACAGCCGGAACTATATGGCCCTATTTTTTATTCCCGCCGTATAGTTGGTCGTTAAACTTTCAGTATACTGGAAAGAGAATTTTGACAAAGACATCGATATCTATATGGCCAGAATTTTTATTCCCGTCATATAGTTGGTCATTAAACCTTCTGTACCTAAGAAAAAAATTGTCGGTGGCAAAGATATCTATACGGCCAAACTATACGGCTGGAATTTTTTATGCCTGCTGTATAGTTGGTCGTTAAACCTTCAGTAGACATCAAAAAAATTATATTTCTTCAAGAATTCTTTCTTATCCTGAAACTTAGCGAAACACCTTGTTTTGACAGTAAAAATCAACTTTAGTTTTCGACCAACAACAAGATGTATAAAACGGGATTTAAGTACAGTCGAGTTATGCAACACATAGTAACAATAAATTCTACCTTTTTAAAACTACAACAAGATAACTCTAATAGCAAGACATTCAAAGAATAAAAGTGCCAATGCAACATGAATACAACTAGACTCAAGACACAAAACTAAGAAAGACGCCTAATGACTTCCGGGTTGCCTCCCGGGAAGCGCTTTCTTATAACCAAGTAGCCAGGCTTTTATACTCCACATTTATTCAGCAAATGAGGATGTTATAGGAGTAGTTTTTCTTACCTCCAACAAGTGTTTGCGGGATTTATATCATAGTTTGCTCTAAGACATACCCGCTTGCGGCGCATCGATATCTTGTAAGTGTTCTCGTTGCCACGTGAGGATGGATGCACCAAGCGCGATAAATATGTATTCTTTCCTTCCTGCATAGAGAGTGTTAAAGATTTATTACCAAACTTTGAATCTTTACCTTGATTACTATTTTGAGGGTACAGCTCATAATGTCCTTTTGGATCCAGTAGCTTGGTCTTTGCCACCAGACTTTCCTGCACCTCATTAGTAAAACAAAAGTCATAGCAAACAGATATGGGAGGCACACAGCGTTCTGTCTTTTGCTCATCATTATTGATTTCCCCGAAAAGAGTATTTAAACAAACACTACTAGAATCATCAAAAAATTCTCCAGGGCAATTGTCAGGGATTCTAGAATAATTTGAGTCGTTATCATCACTAGAGTCAGAAGAATAATAAAGATCAGGAATAGGTGGGGGATCAGGTTTGACAGCGGCTTTCAGTTTATTCCATTCCCTGATTTCTTTTTCTTCTTTCTTCTTGATGCGTCTCTCATTTATCCGATACTCTTCATAAAGCCGTTTCACTTCATCTGTAGATGTCAGATGTGTGGGATATTCAACATGAGGCTTCTTATTTTTATTTTTCCTGGTTTGAGGCTTCATGGATTTACCCTTCTTTCCTGCTTCAATGATGCAATAAGTGGAAGATACGGGAGTAACATTAGAGGGTTGTTCTCCATCGTTAGTAGCAGTAGTTCTAATATGATTAAAATAATTAGCTATGAAAGGCATTGCTTTAGAAAGAACATCTCTAACTAAGGTATCATCATAAGAAATTTTTCCTCTTCTATTTTCATCTTTAAGAAACTCATTGAACAAGTTCTCTAGATCAGTAGGGAGAGATTTTTCTTCATGCACAATTTCACATTGCCATTGATGAAAATTATTATGTATATCTCTTAAGAGTTGCCAAGCTTGTTTCAAAGTTTTTCTAGGGAATGCACCATCACACATCATATCTAGCTTATCCTTAGAAGAGTGATTTAAGCCTCCATAAAAGTGATTCAAAAATAACCAATCAGGTAAATTATGATGTCGACAATCATGCATCAATTTTGAGAACCTACTATAAGCTTGTATTAAATCCTCATTGTTTCTCTGCTTGAAATTCAGGATATGAAGCCTACGCTAATAAGTTTTCTTTTGTAATAAATACTTACCGAGAAAAGCTTCGGAGATACCTTTCCATGAATTGAAGTGTCCTATGGGATGCGATTTTAGCCAATCTTTAGCTTTCCCTTTCAGCAAGAACCAGAATAGATATAACTTCATCTTATCATTTGTCCATCCATTTGCCTTGACTGTAGAACACACTGAAGTAAATTTGTCAATATTCTCATATGGATCACTATTCAGATCTCCTGCAAAAGCTATTTCCATGATCATATTTATCCACATAGGATTAATCTCATATCCATCTACATCAATAGCGGGCGGAACATTAGGAGCATGTAAATGATCAACACTCGGAGCACCATACTCCGCAAGACTTTTACTTCCATTGTTCATATGTTTTTCAATTTCCTATAACTAAAATAAATAACAAGACTACTAACAAAAGGTAAACTAATTTTTTTTCTTTTCAAATAATCAAAAGCAGTAAGATAAATAACAACAAACGGAAATAAACTATCTGCGAGTAGGAAGGTAATAACCGGACGCTTAGCTCCCTGGCAATGACACCAATTTGATGACTGGATTCCTGCACCAACAACAGGGTTATTGCAGTACTTATAGCAGCAAACATTTAAGAGTTTGTCCCAATGAGAGATCGACAAACGGAAACAACACGACCCCGCAGCAACGTTGTCAATGCGGCCATGTTTCACACCCAAACTGTGGTTTGGAAATTACCTTCTATAAGTTACTAGAACATCGATAATTGAGAGAGGTTTAAAATATCTAATAACAAAGAACTTTTAACAAGAACGAAATAAACTAAGACGGAAAGTAAACAGGAATATGCACTGCATTAAAGAGATTGTAGTTGTAGGATTGAATGGAATGAGATAGGGCTTCTAGGCTTCAGTCTCACTAGTACTAGATGGGCAAATATATGTGTGATCTATAAGAGATTTCTCAGGCAAATAAACGTTCCCCATTTGATTACCGGGTTATCACTATGTGTGCACTATGCATGATTCTCGCGCGTCACCGCAAGGAAAAATGCACTTTCGGACCAAAGGATCACATAAACTCATCTTAGATCATAATAAATTCTAACTTAGCGCACTAGATCATACCTCAACCTAGAATTGAATCAATCACTCACACATGGATGAGCAGCAAAACATATATAAATATATAGTGATGTCACAACCGTGTTCAATCTTACAATTACCAAACACAAGAGAAGAGGGAGATGGAGATGGTGATGGATATCGATGCGTGGTGGTGGTGATGTCTTCATTCTCCTCCTCTTCTTCTTGCTTAGATGCCTTGATGGTGATGGTGTTGAGGGACATATAGATCTCGGAGGTGTGGTTGAGGTAGAGCTCCACCGCCGTGGAGATCGGATGGGTGGCGGCGGCTGTAGGGCTCCGCCCCTAAAGGGCTATGGTGTGGTGGCTCTCTCTTGGGTCCTCCCTCCTTTATATAGGCCTTAGGGGTGCCCTAGGATTCCCCCAATACCGTCATATGACTTAGGAAAGGTTCTAGAGCTTCTCTAGGGCGAAATCCTGTCGTTTATGACCTTTTTACCAACTATACAGCCAAACTATATGGTGGGAACTTTTAGTTCCGGCCATATAGTTGGTTGTTGAACTTGCAGATCCTTTAGTATTTTGGTCGCCATTTCTTCATACGAACTCCGTTTTGGGTGTTCTTGGGCTCGTTGAGTTCGTATCATCGAGGGATACAACCCCATAGTCTTGGATATTCATTTGAGAAGTTGGAAAAATCCACTTTTCCAGCCTCTCAAATGGCAAAGTCTGGTCCCAACAGCTCCTCCTTGCTATGCTCTCTTTGTTCCTTTTTATCCATAATCTTCTCTAACACCTATACACATGTCATAGACAAGGAAAGTGATAAAATTCTACCTAAACTACTAAATGTATAAATCTCATATGAAAGTAAATGAGAACTAGAAGTCATGCATATAAGGCATAGTTATAGCTGGAAGAAACATGATATGAGAGATAAATGGCACATTTTATATGGCTAAAAGAGGTGGTATTTCACAGCCATCAAGAGTCAATGAGATATCTGCACTTTGTGTTCTTGGTGCGAGCGTGTCAACAATTTCCAAAAGCTTATTCGATAAATTAAACTTGGGGCCATTTGTTACAACTCAATTGAGACTCCATCTAGCTGATTCGACTTATAAACAAGTTGTTGGGATCAAAGAAAATATAGTTGTTGAAATTAAAGGTAGTCCCGCTCTTATTGATCTTGTTATTATGGACATGCCTGAAGATCCCATAACACATATAATTCTAGGTAGGCCATTCCTAAGAACTATTAACGCTTTGATTAATTTACATGAAGGGAATGTGAGAATAGGGCTACCATCTAGAGATCCTTTTATAGTCCACTTCCCTAGGAAAAAGAAGGCCAAGCCTAATGATGATGATGGTGTAATTACTTTGAAAGCCAGCTACTTTCGAGTGGGTGTTCCACTTCATAAACCTAACTGATTGCCATCAAGGTCAAGCTAATTGACCTTAACTAGAAGCGCTTCATGGGAGACAACCCATGTGAAATAAAATTTTCTTTATGTATTAGTTTTTATTGTGTTAGTTTTGTTTGTGTTTGTTTTTGTTTTTAATAAAGAGTGTTCAAGAAGACCTATGGAGAGAGGAGAAGAAATAAGGTAATCCTCCATATTTTATTTTACTAACACATGGCCTAAGAAGTATTGCTGGATCCTTACTTAGTATTTTTGTTATTATTTTGTCCTTTGATAAGATGTGCAAAGGCACACGGAGCTACTAATCAAATTCTTTGAGTTTTGCAGCTCACAGTGTTCTTAATGATCACTGGTACGACCAGAGTGGACCATACCATGCCCCGTACCACATCAAGCCAAAGGGAGATAGATTTCTGAGTTTTGCCACATGTATTAGTACCGGTAACAATCACTGGTACAGCCAAACGCACATGTATCGCGCGCCCATATCGTACCCTCGAGCGAACATTGGTTTTCAAGCAAAGGTACCGTATCGATAACGACCAGCCGTATGGGCGCGCGCGACCGTATCGCGCGCCCGTACCAGGTGCACCGCCTGGGAGCAGTCGTCACCCCCAAGGTAAGTCACCCGGTATGGGCGGGCTCCGGCCGTAGCGCCCGCCTGTACCACGTATGCGACCTCCATATTCAGCCCGAGGAGGTAACCTAAAAATTCCCCAAGTCAATCTTTCTCTTTCTTCTTCCTCCAAACTCCAAACCACCTCCATTGGATCTTCAAATTTACTTAATCTTTCTTCGATTCTTTGCACTCACTCGATCTAAGGTATGATTCTCCTCCGATCCTCAACTTATTTGTGCAAAAGCTTCACTCAATCTTTCATCATTGTCAATCTAAACTTAGGTCTTGTTCTTAATTCAATCTTGATATTAAGCATGCTTAGCATTATTTTTAGAGGAGTTTATTTTGTAGTTAGTGTAGGGAATCACTTATGACTATGTTTCTATTTGACCAAAAAAAATATTAGCAAATTTTATTTACTTTATCTTATTTATTAGATGAACACAAGGAGCCATACACGTGAAATGGCTGCGGAATCCTCCACACCACCCGTTGAGACGTTGACCCCCGAGTCACTTGGCATCGAGTTCACCGAGGAGTTTCAGCTGAACCGTTTCAATCATCTCAAGCTCCGAGAAATCAAGTACACCAAGTGGGAGTGTCCTTATATCCTGAACCAACTTGGCATTCACACTGATTTCGATTTACTTTGTAACAAAGTTGGTTTGTATGATTTTGTATTTCAGGATGTTGCCATGTATCACCGCTTGACGCTTGAGTTCTTCAGCACCTTGACGCACACAATGGACCCTTACGGTTGTACCGAGGAACAAAGGCCCGGAGTTGATCGCATCAAGTTCCGCCTTATGAAATGTGAGTACACCTTAACACTCAGCCAATGGGATCAATGCTTTGGGTTTGCCAACAACCCACCGATGTACGCACAACTACTTTTGTTTTAGATCCTTCCCCTTCATAGTACTTTAATTTGATGAGAATTCATGGAAACACGGCCAAGGGGAACCAAACTGATCATCCTGCTATTTGATATTTATTCTATGTGACTGCTAACACATTGCAGGCATGTGGTGAGTTTACTAGAGTTCATGAGGAGGACATGTTGATCCTCGCAAAAGCTGCTATTATTAATTGTAACTTAACACCAAATTTGGGCGCTCTTCTCATGTTTTACCTTAAGCATCAGGCTCTTCAATCTCGAGGACCCATATGCGGAGGAGGAGTTGTGACCGTTCTTGCACGCGCACTTCGCATCAACCTAGGTAACATACAACCGTTGATAGGAAGTCAATGTCTCGGTCTTTATACTCTAAGAGCATGTGGTACAATTTCTAAAAATCATGGCATATATTTCTTCGATATACCTGGAGCGGATCACTTGATCCCAGCTCCTTTGCCTAACGGTTTATTCTCTACCGAGGATGGACGTTTGCATTTTGATGCGCAGATTGAAGCTAATCTACCCCAACAACAAATACCCATGAGAGGAGGAGAAGATGAAGAAGTAGAACAAGGAGGACCCGAACAAGATGAGCAGCCGCCAAACTACTACACCACTGATGTCTACGCACTTCTATTCTTGTAGACAGTTCTTGGGCCTCCAAGTGCAGAGGTTTGTAGAACAGCAGCAAGTTTTCCCTTAAATGGATCACCCAAGGTTTATCGAACTCAGGGAGGAAGTGGTCAAAGATATTCCCTCTCAAGCAACCCTGCAATCAAGATACAAGAAGTCTCTTGTGTCCCCAACACACCCAATACACTTGTCAGGTGTATAGGTGCACTAGTTCGGCGAAGAGATAGTGAAATACGAGTGGTATGGATAATTATAAGTGGTAACGGTGATAGAAAATAGCTTGATGACATGGAAGAGACTAAAGGCAAACTGAAATAAAGATGGAAGCAAGCAAACATGCAACAGATCTAGTAGCAAACGGTGTATCAATGCTTAGAAACAAGGCCTAGGGATCATACTTTCACTAGTGAACACTCTCATATAAATATCTTCTCTTTATGATACTACTCTGAACTACTCTCTGGTTGGACACTCTAATCGATGGTAGGGCTATAACAGCACTCCTCAAAGTCCATCTTTCCCATCTAGAAAACCCCACACTGTCACCTTGAGTACTAGATGAGTCCAACAAACACCACAATTTCATAGAAACATCCAACTCCAAATATAACTCATAACAAGTATTTGTAATCTCTAGCCTAAGTGCCACCATGGTGTGCACGCTGTCACTTTCACACACATAGGGAGAGCAGAGATTCATTAAAGCACTTGAGTAGTAGAATAGATCTATAGATTGCAAGCTCATGATCTCAATAAGATCATGCATAGAGAGAGAGATGAACACATAGCTACCAGTAGAACCCTTAGCCTCGAGAGAGAACTACTCCCTCCTCATCATGGGAATCATCAACGGTGATGGAGATGGTGGTGGATTCGATGGAGATGGCTCCGTGGGCACTTCCCTGTCCCGGCAGGGTGCCGGAACAGAGACTTTCTGTCCCCCGAATCTCCCCTTCGGTGGCGGCGGCGCTGCTGAACTTTTCGTGGCTGGAGGCTTGATGTTTTAGGGTTTTGGCTTTGGGAGGCTTCTTATAGGCTAGAGGGCAAGGTCGGTGGGCGGCCAGGGGGCCCACACCATGCCCTGGCGCGGCCTAGGTGGACCCGCGCCTAGGGGTAGTGTGGCCACCCTATGGCCCCTATCCGACTCTCCTTTTGGCTCCGTGAGTCTTCCGGGAAAATAGTAACTTTGGCTTTTGTCCCATCCAATTCCGAGAATATTCATTTTCTGACTTCCTGGAACCAAAAACAGCAGAAAACAGGCAACTGGCACTGTGGCATCTTGTTAATAGGTTAGTCCAAGAAATCATATGAAAAGTACCCCAAAGTTGGAACAAAACACAAGAAAGTAGATAAAACCAAGCATGGAACATCAAAAATTATAGATACATTTGCAATGTATCAACATCCCCAAGCTTAACTCCTGCTCGTCCTCGAGTAGGTAAGTGATAAAAAGAAAGAATAATTTTTGAGGTGACATGAACCATCATAAACTTGATCAAAGTGTTTGTAAAACATTCAAAGCTGGGAGCATAGTACTTCAATCATAGCATGAAAGACAAAATTCTAGGAATAAGACAAAGAAACTATGATGCAACATGAAAAGGCAGAAACAAAAGATTCATGAATAACAATGCTTTGCAAGACGTTTGTTTGTTTCACATAAAGAAAACATAGCATAATGGCATTCAGCTTGTCCCTCATAGAGTAGCAAGTATAAATGCATAGGACACCTTCAAAGTTCATAAGAGTGACTAGATACAAATAGTTTAAAACAAGCAATATCAAGTTATGCATCAATCAACTAGTCTTGGGACAATGCACATAGAACTAAGAAAGGCCACTATGCTCTCAAAGTAGGTGCATAAAGATAGTAGGTGGAGACTCAATATATTGGTGGAAGAAAGGCCTTTTTATAAAAGGAAGTAGGGATTCAAGTATCATAAAGAGCTTCCAAAAATTATGGTACTTATAGCTTTCAGCTCTCATTGCCCCTATCATAGGCATCTTGAAGGTGATTAAGGTTAAAGTGAACAAACTATGGTGTACATGCTTGACGAAGTATAAGTTAGAAATCTCATGTCCCTTGTATACGAGGGCCGCTCCTCATGCTACTCAAGTTAAGTTCTTGTCATCGTAAGTACATGTGTATCATAGAGAACTGCCAATGGGATACCCCTTGCCCGAGGATACGGAAGAATCCCCATATCAAAATGACAAGGCAAGCAGACAACGAGCATCTCAGCAATCTTCTTATTTACCATGGGAATATGGTGCTTTTTTCTCTCTTTCCTCTTTTCATAATCTCTTTTTTTTCTCTTTTTCTCTTTTTTCTCAATATAGGACTCTTTTTTTATAAGAAGAATGCTTCATAGACAGCTCATTATGGTTGCACTGCAGGTTTCCACCATGTCAGCATGAATTAGACCAGCGGCCCACGCGTTTCTCTAACACATATACATAACTCCATGGACTAACAAGCTCCCCTTTCATTTCACGCCGACGACATCCATAGACAAAAGAGCATGATATCAACTAGGTACAAGTACCAAGTGCAATGTTGAAAGCGTTCCCCATGAAAGCATGGTTCTGCTAATTCCCAACAAATAAGTGCAAGCATATACAACATAGACGACACAATGGTTCAAGCTTATTAAGGGCAAGAAAAGTAAAGTGTGCCATCAAGTTTGTGAGAGCTTTAATCACTAGTTTTCTCATAACAAGTTTAATTTGGAAGGTAAACAAAAGCATGAATATACTTGGAAAAGCATATGCTAATAGGTAGGTATGGTGGACTATTTGGAATAACTTGGTTTAGGGAGTTGGATGCATGAGTGAAACTCATACTTGGTTACGGAGGCTAGCAAAAGACTGGGAGCGACAATCTAAGAGAGCAATAATGGCCACAATCATGCAGAGCGACAAAACATCATTGATCAAAGCATAAAGTGATACTACAAGTTGAAACCTAAAGGATCATCAAGGCTAATGGTGACTTTGGATAGTCATAACGTGGTGTGAGCATGCGCCAAGTCAACCCTAATAAAGCATCAAAGGATAATACCACAATATTATGCTTTAATATGCTAAAACAATGCATGATTCTTCCAAGGCACATTAAGCAATCTCAAATGTTTATAACATGTCATGCTATAGCAAAGATCACTAAGCATAAAGCCAAAACAATATCAAGCATGGCATGACAAAGCATAGGCCACAGTCAAAAACGAGCTCTTTTTAGCACAAAAGCATGAACTTTCCTACTCTTTCCCAAACCAAACCAAACTATTTGCAAAACAATGTATGAAAGAGGGGGTCCAACCAATTTATTCAGAAAACTAAGCAAACAAAAGCAAACGAAAAAACAAAACGAAAAAAAAGACGCTCCAAGAACAACACAACTGTGCATGAAACAATAAAAATGAAGCGTTTGGAAGAAACCTGAAATTTTTATTGATGAAGAAGGGGATGCCTTGGGCATCCCCAAGCTTTGACGCTTGTACTTCTTGGATATTTCTTGGGGTGACACGCGTGGCATCCCCAAGCTTGAGCTTTAGTCTATTCTTCATCTCATTACTCATTCCTTCTATACACCTGAAATTTTTCCTTCATACAAAACTTCACACAATCTTTATTAGCAACATTAGTGCACTTAAGATAAATAAGTCTTAAGGTTTAGTTCTAACACCAAATAAACTTCCATTAGAACACTAGCTACTATAGCACTTCCCTCAAAAATCTCAATTCCCCAAAAGAACTCAAGAAGGAACTAAAAGAAGCAAATGCAGAAAATGGCAGAAATTTGACAAAACAGACCAGCAGGTAAAGACGAATTTTTTTGAAGACCTTCTGCTGCTCAAATCAAAACGTGTTGAACTAACGAAAGTTAGATAACAACCTGGGGCACAAGAACAAACAATTATAGCTCAATCCGACATACAAAGCTCTCTCACGAATTTTTACGGTGAAGCACAGAAATCTGTTTCAGGATAGCAACTTTCCCAATCATTACCTATCTCTCATTAGAGGTTACTCTTGGCACAAAAGGCAAATAAAAAGGATAAGGAGCGGTTATTACTGAAGTAATAACTTCCAAGACTCATCTAAAACTTTTGGGTTATCTCCCAATAATTACTTTTGTTTAACGCCTTTAAGTTAGGCATGATAGTTTGAGAAGATGCTCACATAAGAAATATGAATTGAAGTAAAAGAGAGCATCGAGAAGCAAATTCAAAGCACATTTAAGTCTAACCCACTTCCTATGCATAGGAATCTTGTAAAGAAACAAGTCATGAAAGCACAAAGCAACAAGCATAGTAAAGCAAAACAAGTGCAACTTAAAGACTTTCAACATAAAGAGGGGAAACTTAATATTGTTGAGATGCATAAAACCATGTTTCCCTCTCTCATAATAACTTTCAGTAGCATCATGAATAAAATTAACAATATAACTATCACATTAAACATTCTTATCACGAGCCACATGCATAAAATGATTATTACTCTCCACATAAGCATGGTCATTCTTATTAATTATAGTGGGAGCAAATTCAACAAAATAGCTATCATTATTATTCTCATCACCATAATCATCAAAAATAGGAGGCATATTGTAATCATAATTAATTTCCTCCTCAATAGTAGGTGGACTGAAAATATCATATTCATCATTGTAATCATCATATATTGGAGGTTTTGTATCATCATAAGCAATAGAATAGCTATCTTCCAAAGTTGGGGAACTAAAAAGATCATTTTCATAAAAACTAGCTTCCCCAAGCTTAGACTTTTCCAGAGCATTAGCAATAGTGGTGTCCAAAGAATTCATACTAACAACATTGCTATTAGCATGCAAATAAAGTTCCATAGGTTTTTTAATTTTCTCTTCAAACACTTCATGTCCTAACTCAAGATAAATACTATAAAGCACTCTAATTTTGTTGTTGTTTTCCATTAAGCCTAACTAGTGAAAACAAGAAACAAAAAGACAAAATTGCAGAATCTAAAGGAAATAACTTCGAGCACTCACACTAGAGGATGTGAGTACCTTTTACCTTACCTCCCCGGCAACGGCGCCAGAAAATAGCTTGATGTCTATGCACTTCTATTCTTGTAGACAGTATTTGGGCCTGCAAGTGCAGAGGTTTGTAGAACAGCAGCAAGTTTTCCCTTAAGTGGATCACCCAAGGTTTATCGAACTCAAGGAGGAAGTGGTCAAAGGTATTCCCTCTCAAGCAACCCTGCAATCAAGATACAAGAAGTCTCTTGTGTCCCCAACACACGCAATACACTTGTCAAGTGTATAGGTGCACTAGTTCAGCGAAGAGATAGTGAAATACGAGTGGTATGGATAATTATAAGTGGTAACAGTGATATAAAATAGCTTGATGGCGTGGAAGAGACTAAAGGCAAACTGAAATAAAGATGGAAGCAAGCAAACGTGCAACAGATCTAGTAGCAAACGGTGTATAAATGCTTAGAAACAAGGCCTAGGGATCATACTTTCACTAGTGAACACTCTCATATAAATATCTTCTCTTTATGATACTACTCTGAACTACTCTCCGGTTGGACACTCTAATCGATGGTAGGGCTATAACAGCACTCCTCAAAGTCCATCTTTCCCATCTAGAAAACCCCCACACTGTCACCTTGAGTACTAGATGAGTCCAACAAACACCACAATTTCATAGAAACATCCAACTCCAAATATAACTCATAACAAGTATTTGTAATCTCTAGCCTAAGTGCCACCATGGTGTGCACGCTGTCACTTTCACACACATAGGGAGAGCATAGATTCATTAAAGCACTTGAGTAGCAGAATAGATCTACAGATTACAAGCTCATGATCTCAATAAGATCATGCATAGAGAGAGAGATGAACACATAGCTACCAGTAGAACCCTTAGCCTCGAGAGAGAACTACTCCCTCCTCATCATGGGAATCAACAATCGTGATGGAGATGGTGGTGGAGTCGATGGAGATGGCTCCGTGGGCACTTCCCTGTCCCGGCAGGGTGCCGGAACAGAGACTTTCTGTCCCCCGAATCTCCCCTTCGGTGGCGGCGGCGCTGCTGAACTTTTCGTGGCTGGAGGCTTGATGTTTTAGGGTTTTGGCTTCGGGAGGCTTCTTATAGGCCAGAGGGCAAGATCGGTGGGCGGCCAGGGGGCCCACACCATGCCCTGGCGCAGCCTAGGTGGACCCGCGCCTAGGGGTGGTGTGGCCACCCTATGGCCCCTCTCCGACTCTCCTTCTGGCTCCGTGAGTCTTCCGGGAAAATAGTAACTTTGGCTTTTGTCCTGTCCAATTCTGAGAATATTCATTTTCTGACTTCCTGGAACCAAAAACAGCAGAAAACAGGCAACTGGCACTGTGGCATCTTGTTAATAGGTTAGTCCAAGAAATCATATGAAAAGTACTCCAAAGTTGGAACAAAACACAAGAAAGTAGATAAAACCAAGCATGGAACATCAAAAATTATAGATACATTTGCAATGTATCAACCACCTATGAAGACATTTATGCACTCGAAGGAAATATTCACATGAATATACAGATATATGATACAAAGATCCAAATCACCTTGAAAACGATACAACATCTGAGTACGGATAAGATGCAAATGGGGCTAAGAGCCTTGAAGAATAACCAATGGCATCCATAACCCTGCCCAGGCCAAGCCAGAAGGGAAACCCTGCTAACGACATCAGACTTATACCTGTCAAACAAAAGGGGTGCCGACAAAGGGCAAAGGAAACAGGGGAGCCGTCAGTACTGATGCCAGTACACGGCGAGTCTAGAATTCGGCGGCTCTCGCCTACATAGGTATGGTGGACTGAAGCGGCAGCGAAGCATGCACTATACAACCTATAGATACTCGATATACCTGTCGGCTATTAGAGAGGGGTAAGAAAGACCTATTCGGATCCAACCTGATACTAACACCAATCATACCCATCCTGGTATTCCCCCTCGAGACCAAACGAGGAAGTCATTCCGAGGAAACTCACACAATTGGCAGTTTTATTCATTCATTCCATTATAGTTGCAACACTTACTAGTCAGATATAGATAACATGAGTCATCCTTATATTATAAGCAGTGGGAAGTTTTAGTTATCTATTTTGTTGTAGTTGCAATACTTACTAGGCGGATATAGATAGCATGAGACACTCCAATTCCATCAGTTTTTGGCACTTTTATTATCCATTCCATTGTACTGGAGCTGACTACTAGTCAAGCCAAAGTAAAATTAATTGCACTACTTTAGTTATAGTTGTCTATGGTCGAGAAACTATGCTCCAAGTCATCCATAACCGTGGACACAACTTTTCGAAAAGATTTACCCTAGAGGGGTGCACAAATAGCAACACACGCACGATCAACCCCGGAAAAACCAAATAAAAACCCAATGAGGCTTTCACGACAAAGCAATCACAAGATTCATAAAATATTTCAGGGGGCCACCCCACTAAGCTACCCGCAACGAAGTTGGCCGGCTCCGAGACGGACCCATGGTTTGTGACAATGGCTGTAAACGACTGGGAACCTGAAAGTGTGACTGGGCTTGTCGATACCGCAAAAACATTCCACGCTCCAAAATAGTATAGGTGCTCCACGCACAATCGTAAATAAAGCAGTAAAGCATGACATAAGTACAAGATAGTAATAAAGCCCCAAACTACTTTGTGGCCCCAAGAAATAAGAAATAAATCAAGCTTTGGCTAAGGGGATTCATTATCCCACATGCGGATAGTGCGATAGTCAAGGAACATGTATCAAGTACTCGGGGCCTACGGGACATAAGTTGGCGGTTAAAAACCAAATATTAGCTATTGCCCACCTGTGTCTCTACATTAGTTATATCTATTCCCAGCATGTTAATTGACAAGTTATATTGAAAGCCATGATCATATCCATCATTAAGCATCTTCACCATTAAGCATGTGCCAACCTTCCATCAACGGTGGAACGACAACGACGCGAAGCAGCACCTGAGCAAGCAACTACGACTCGCAAGGCCAACTGTCTATCAAACAATAGGCAATAGGATGTGTCCAAGGCAATATAGAGGCTGCAAGGAATATAAATGGTGCACAGAAACTAAAGCATCACAACACAGATAGCAATAGATCAACAAGAGGAAATAAAGACTATAAAAGCAAAATAGGTAGAAAGGGGGAGAATGCTTGCCTGGGAAACCATACGGGGTGAAGCTAATCTACCCCAAAAAGAAATACCCATGAGAGGAGGAGAAGATGAAGAAGTAGAACAAGGAGGACCCGAACAAGATGAGCAGCCGCCAAACTATTACACCACCTATGAAGACATTTATGCACTTGAAGGAAATATCCATATGAACAACCTCTCCATCAACCTTCGAGATGCTACTGCAAGCCTCGCCACCTAGTTCCATGATTGGAGCAGCCGATGGAACATGGGAGATTATCCACCGCCACCACAATGAGCAACAAAAGGGCTTGCAAAAGCCTGATCTTGGGGATATGTTCCTCCAGCAAATTTATTTGTGTAATAACAAGGTTGTACTTCAGCTCCTTGGCAGATTTGAAACACTCGTGTTGGCTTGTTCCAACATTTTGCTTTTTTCCTTTGCTTTTTAGTTTGCTTTCATTTTAGTTTGTTTTTGTTTTTCATTTGTTTTTCTTTTCTTAAACCCTTTCTTGGTCGCATGTTCTTTTCTATTCTTTAATCCCTATCCTCAAAAATACAAAAAGATTTTTTCATTTTTTCGTAAATGTGGATTCACACTTTGCCTCTTTACTTTAATATCATTGTGAGAGTAATCGTGTTTGAGTTTTGAAGGAACACATCCCGATAAGGAAGAGGATCATGAAGTCACTTATGAGAGGTATGTCCTATGTCTCCCACTTATGAATTTTGAGTGGTCTATCTTAGTTGGTTGATTTGCTAAGATGCCATGTTAGTGGGAAGTAATTTAATATGGTTGGAGTAAGGCTTTTTATTTGTATGATGATTAATTATTGAAGCTCTTGCTCTAGTTCTTTTATTTAACCGAGTCTTGCCTTGGAAATAATATTGCCAAACAAGTACAATAAGAAAAAGTCTAAAATTTCCGACTTGTTTGATGAATGATTATCTTGAGAGTATACCCTTGATGATACTTAACCCCATAGATATTTTGATAGTCTTGACGAGACTCATGAAAGGAATTGTTTGATTGAAATAAAGTCTAGTGGTAATTGTGATGCATGCCAAAGATAACCTTGTGGATCAAACCACGGTACTAGATCAAAAAGGGAGAAAGAAGTGAGACAACTTTGTTCTATGTATCTAACGCACCCCTTGGTATGCCAACAACTCCGCTAGCTTTTGAACAATCTATGGTATAACCCCGGATTTCGGCTATGAGTTGATGACATGAGTGGCATACGTGTCAATATATGGGAAAAAGTATTGGTACTCTCAAAGGTTGTGCAAACACTTGCAAAAGAAATATCCAGCGATCCTTGAAAAAAAATGAAAAAAAGATATCTATGGGGATCCACATAACAAGTCCTTGGCATGGTCTCATTACTACTTTATGAATTTTTCTTGAAAGACAGTGATTGGATTAAAAGTGTTTTTGATAGACTTGATTTATTGATGTGGGTGTAAATAAGACACTTCATTGTTATACTACTTAGGACATGAAACTCTCTTACTCAATTATGTTATTTAAACATCCTAGTGTTCCTTGGCAAGCTGAGAGTTAATTAGAAGAATTGGATTGATTGCTACACTTCTAGTTACTTATACTTATATTAAACTTTACTTTGATTGTTTTGACTTGCCGAATCTTGTATAGTATTCTTGTCATCTCTCTAACTTTGATATGTCTCGCAAATGAATGAAGTGTTGAGCACATACGACTACCAACTATAAGTGAATTCTTATTGTCATTGTTTCAAGTTTAAACGTTGAATTCCTTATACTTCTTTTGGTTCTTCTTGCTCGAGGGCAATCAAGGTTTGAGCTTTGGGGAAGTTGAGGGCTCCAATATTTGACATCTTCCACTGCGTTTAAACATTGTTTTTGGTCAAGCAATTGCCAAAGAAACTCTCAACTTTTGCCACTAATGACTAATAATTGCAAAGATATGCAAATCCCTTCTTTGATTTATGTTGTGCAGGAAATCACTACTTTTAAGGCGAAATAAGGAGTCATAATGAAGGATTTTGAGGAAGTACACATGACCAAGTAATTGGGAAGCTATGCCAGGGCATCAGCACGCTTAACGACCACTGGTACGAGCAGGGCCCGCCCATACCAGGTGGAGACGACTTCGTCTCGTCAAACCCTACAACTTTTGTGAAGACGCCTATATATTTTGAGGCTCTAGCCACCGGCTAGTGAGTCGCCATTCTCAGATTACATCACAACACCACCAAAGGAGATCCACACCATTGTTCATCCATTATTCATCACTTCCACCATCCGTCTATCCACTAGCCATAGCCATTTCTTTGTACTTTAGATCTCCTTGTGATTTGGCGACCATTGTATATTTTTTGAACGGGGCGACCATTGTAAGAATATTTGATTTTAATCTAAGTATTTGTATGATGTTTTCTATCTCCGATCTATTTGTTATGAGTGAGTAGTCCTCACGGGTTGCGGGTTGGGGATAAACCTCGTAGTGATTATGTGCATCTAGATCATGAGAGTATTGTATTTTGTTTGCAATTGAGATTTGTATCTTTTGTTTCTTCATCTCTTGTCTCGATCTGTGGACTTGTAGGTACCCAAGATCCCACAGATTGATAAAGGCTTGAGGTGAGGTACTTGGCTAGCGGTGATCTCATAGGAACCTCAGTGACATAAAGGGTAGTACGGTCTTCGCTTAGCGCCCCATTCGGGATCAACAACAACATCACCACTTAAAGCTTTGATCTGTGTTTTATATTTAATAGTCGTTTGTAACCCGTGGCTTCGGTGTGCACTCGGTTGGATTAAAAGTCTATTGCTATGCCCGCTGCATCACGGGGGCTCTAGAATGCCCACAAGAGATTATATCCATTCAAACATTATGCATGACTATGATTATTATTATATTTTATCCCATTTGATGTGTAGCTGTAGGTAGATCTTCAATCCTAGCCTATCTCCATTCATTGATTCAAACCCATTATAAGTAAACTCGATTGGTCTGGTAAACTAAGGTAAAACAAATAAACAAAGTCTTGTAGAGATGTCCTTTTTATTTCCTTTTAGCATTGCTTTCTGAGGTTCGAGTAAACCTAGGTATTCTAGGGAAAAAGCTACTATACTACATCCGTGAATCTGGATCGAAGGTATCGGTTATCAAGTGGGTGAATAGATGGCGCCAAATAAGTTGTTGTAGTGTAAATGTGAATACCATTAGTTAGAAATAGTAAACACTCAATTAGAATATAAAGTGAACCATTTGAATTCGTGAGGTCCACACCATATCCTGTATGGATTATCATGGGAGTTTCACGTTATTTGATATCACCAAAACAATAGTGAACAAGTCCTTATAGAGTATTTATTGGAAAATTTGAATACAAAATCCATGGCTAGAACCAAAAGAAAGGCAAAACTAGTGTTGCTTAAATTTTGGTGCATTCTCGAGAAAGTTTGTGTTCTTGACCATAATGCTAATGGAAGATAGTGAAAAAACACGATGAGGATTCAAAACCCTGCATCAGAGTGTTGAGAAGCGCAATGGAAAAGCGTTCCTTAACTATTCTCTAAATAAAGGAAAGAATCAATGATAATGATCATTGTGTTTTCCCCACTAGTGTTTTTACTACATGAAGTACGATTCAAAAATGTACTCCACATCTTGTATGGAGACATTTGTGAATCACTTGTCATGTTACCAGAATATGGCATACCTATGAACTATGAAGGAAATGATGGTAAACTAAAATTATGAGAAATCCTAGAGGCAAAATTCACTTAAGATTAGAAAGCAAGATGTTGTTGAATCTTACCAAGCAAAAGGTTGCTTGATGTTTCCAAATGACTGCAAGGTCATGGTGCAAAAGGTGAATGACAAAGGCACGATTTGTCATGAATAATGTATTAGACAAATTCAAAAGAATTTGATTCACAAGTGTTAAAAGTCAAGTGGATTTAATACTAGTAAGGTACTAGCATCTCGTAATAAAACTCTCAGTTTGATAAGTAATCAAGGGATTTTGAAGTTGTTCAAAAATATTGAGAAGATATGCAATTTGCATAAAATTGAGTGCGAGCTATAAAATTCTTCCTGAAGCAATATGTGAATGACATATTTTTGAGTGGGAGCAATATAAGTTTCGTACTAGAATATGTTGGAAACATATTTTGAGTGGGAGGTTAATGATTTGATTCATAAGTGTGTACAACACATTAAGAATAAAGGCATGCACCAATAAATAATGATTTATGGGGATTAAAAGTTGATAGTAGCTATATTAAAATATTATGTTGTATTCCTAAAAGGGATTCTAAAAATAGTTTCAGAATAAGAATTGATTAAGGAGTGGTATTTGGTCATTTGTATTAGGAATATCACTCAGTTAAACATCAGTGGTTGAAAAAAAAGAAAGGGATGATCGTCATCCACTATGTTGAGACATAGGTTCTGTCCTGGAAACCATGATGACAACTTAACATAATATATGATCCGAGAAGGAACGTTTAAAAAATGATTAAGTATGAATCACGGAACATTGAGCTAAGTTTGTCCATAGTGTCTGAATGATGACATGTTTTCAAATCTATGAAGGAAATAAACGCAATTTGACCGCATCGGGGTCAACGTCTTTAATACGCATCATATCACATATTTCAGTGAAAATATTCAAGTGCATACCTGCGTCTTCAATAGCAGAGCCTCCAAATTGATTCGGTTGAACCAAACTTAAATAATGGGGCTTAATTTCATAGTCATCAGCAACAATTGCTGGCTGAGTAATAGGAGTATGCAAATAATCATTGTTGGGAGTAGCAAACTCCGCAAGCTTCTTTTTAGCCATATTTCCTATGTTTTTGGATTTTCTTAAACGAAGAGTTATAATAGTAAAAAGCAAGAATTTAAGGCTAACTATTTTTTGGTTTATCAAATAAAGACTAAAAGCAAGCTAACAAAATTAAAAACAAGAATTTAAAACTAGCAAGGTTCCTAATAAATCACCAGGCTAGCTATTGCTTCCCCAGCAACGGCGCCAGAAAAAGGGTTGATACCTTCGATCCTGATTACATATGTGGTATAGCTTATTTTTCCCTAGTAGACCTAGATTATCGAATCCTCGGGAAGCGAATGCGTAGTGAAGTTACTTTAATGGACATTCAGGAGTTTTAGAATACCTTTTGTGTTTTACCAGACCACTAGCTTGTGTCTTTTGTTGTTGTCGATGATGGAGAGAGAGGGCCTAGGGCGTTCGGTTTCACCTGTAGTTGTGCAAAAACATCTGATGGGAATAAAATATAGAAATAAAGTATGCATGTACTTGTTAGAGCAATATAAATTATTGTGGGTAGTGCATCCATAATTTCTATTGCCTCCGCAACCGCTTATAGCAATAACCTACTAGTCTCATCCATAGAAGAAAGAGAACTAATGATATGCATAGTGATGTCACCGTTAATCCCAAGTAAATCCCTCACATACAGCCGTACTACCCCTTCTGTCACTGAGATTCCCAACCTGCAGATCAGTCATTACTCATACTCCCTATACCTGGCTCAACCCTTGGGGTCTTGGGTACCTAACAAGTCCTTGAATTGAGGCAAGAGAGGATACAATAATTATCATGTTATATAAACTAATACACTATCCCATCTATGATAAATAACATGCACAAACGCTACATAGCTAGGCCGAAGCCCTTAGCCCAAGGAGAATTACTCACACATAGAGATGAGATCAACAATCACAAATATTGTAATGAAAATCATAAGATTGATAGCAATAGTCTTACAATGTCGCCAATCAAAGAAGAAATCTACTATTACAAGTGGTGGAATATGGCTATGGAGATGAAGAAGGGTTTTGAGATCTGGAGGCGGTCGATGATCTGTGGTAGAGACTTTTGGTGAGGGCTGGCTTGGTTTCTCGTCACCCGAGGCTTCTTTATATAGGGGTTCCTTCATGAAAGTTGTTCTATTTGACCTAACGATGGCGGCGCCAACTATACGACCGGAGCTCTACGGCCGAAATTTTGCTCCAGTCGTATAGTTGGTCGGTTAAGCGTCTGCCTTCACTTTATGGCTCCTGGTTTCTTCTGGTTATTGAAAATCTCGTATCTTTGACTTTAATGTAGTGATTCCCATCTTCAAACAATATTATCTACACAGGAAAAATATAAAAGAAAGGATTGCATACCCCTCTGAATATTAGGCATTAGTGGCAGGGTTTAGAGAGATATTTTATAAAAAATATGAATAATATCTAGTTTAAATGTGGACGTAAATGGCTATATTTTAGAGCCATCAGAAGGTCACGACGATATCTGGAGTGTTCCCGAACCATGGGGTATCACGCTTAAGATCTTGATGATGCTCAAAGAGCGTTTTTGGTATCGATAGAATCACCGAAGAAGAGAGAGAAAACCAGAAAGGTTATCGGTAAGTCTGAAGGATGTTCGGAGTGGGGTGGAAGGAGTTCCATAGCCACAGGGATTGAATAATATATAAGTGAATGTTGAATATTGATTTAATCATTCATTTATATTTATTCAATAAAAGAAAATTAATTAAAATGGTCGAGATACCTAATTGGGCCAAAATCTCTAGGGAAAAGGGCCCATGAGGGAAAGACCAAAGGGAGGAAGGAGGAGGAGTGGCCGGCTAGGCCTTGGGCACCCCGCACGGGGTCCACTAGGGCCTTGGCCAGCCGACCATCCCCCCTCTCCCCTCTCCTATGTTTAGTCCCATGTGGCTAAGGCAATTGCCTATGTGGGGGCTTTTCCTTTATATAAAGAGAGATATTTTGACAAATAAAATACAGAATAATCAATCAAAGGTTTCCTCTCTTTTGAGGAGACCTCTAGTTGATTTTCCCTCTCTCCCGTGACGAGATAAAAAATGGTGTGGTCGCGCTGCGGATCGTGCGGGCAGGAGTCTTCTTCACCGCGAAGCGTCGTCGCGCTGCGGATTCGGATCCAGAAGCTCTACTTCTGCAACTGCTGCTGGATCGGATGAGCGGGAGTCATCATCAGGCACCAGATATGTGTAACTCCCTCGGAGGTGCAACACTTGGGGCACTAGAAGTCGTTGGAGCCACATGAGCCGTTAGGACTTCAACATGACCTCGAGGTCGGTTTCGGTACAACTATATCAACCACGCTCTCCCGAGCGTTGACAATACTTTTCGGTCTTTAAGGGTAAGTTCGTGAAAAGCTCCTCCCGTTACTGCATTACTAATAGATAGGTCCTAGCATTAGGGTTCTTGGCATAGGCGCGAACCCCTACATATAGCACCTTCTCCGGCAGACGAGAAGAAGTAGTTGTAGTAAGTGGTGAGCAATGCAGAGAGGCACGACAAGATGAAAAATAGTGTGGTGGTGGGGGTATTCTTGTTAAAAATATAAGCAATAATCTATATGATTTAATCCGAATAATAAACTGATAAACCACGATCATACAAACAGTACCGAAACTAATCATGCAGATCAACAAAGTAGATGAACATATTACATCTAAATAAGATAAACCTATCATATATACACCAATCGCTAGAATAAAGAACTCTAGCAGAATCTGGAAGAGAAAGTTCAGTATTATGTATGGTAGAGCAGCGGCAGCAGCAGCCATAGCGTCGTCAGCCATGTTGTTGATGTTCGGGAAGAAGTCCTCGTCGGGGAAGGAGTCGTCCGGGAAGAAGCTCGGCTCAGCTCGGCGAGATTACGGCAACCCGCGGCGCGCGCGCGTTGTGACGAGGCGAGGCGAGGCGAGGCAGGCAGCGTCGGAGGAGGAGTGCGCGAGAGCTGCTCTTCTTCTCACACCTTAGTGAGAGGTGGAACAGCCTAGTAGTATATAAGGAGGTGTAACTCTCGCTCAACTAGCAATGTGGGTTAAACTTTGACACCACTAACACAGCCATATGCTGTCATACACAAATGAGACAAAGATAATTTTAGAATTTGTCTAATAGACCAATAACCTAAAACTCATCAAATTCCAACAATTCTCAATAGCAGACTGTTAGGGCGTGCGGACATCGTGTACCAGAAGAGGCCCGCAAAACGTCTATGTCCAGGTACCCGGACTACTCTGTACGGCTCAAGATCGTCTGATACTCCACCGTGTGTGCAGGAGAAAATCCTTGGTCCAAGCAGTTTTGTCCGTTCTCATTAGTTTGAGTTTTGAATACAAGTATTTGGCGTTGAACAACATCACACTAATATCCTGTCTCAGCACTTTTCTAAAGACTTCCCCATTTACTTTTGGGATGTCTTTTTACATGTTGCATTCTACCATAGTTGATTTACAAGTAGTCTATATGATCACACATTTTATTGGTTTAATCATCGATTTGCTTCGTATCATGATATTATTCTAGAAGACTGTTGGTGCGTACATATGGGCGGCGATGTGATGCACTAGGCAACCAATTTTTCCATTTGTAATCTTGTCAACTTGGTTTTGGCATCACCATACATAGTATTTGGTAAGAGTTTGACGATCTCTTTGTGAAGATTTTCTTTCTCCTGGAAAATTCACCTAAGAGGTGGTACCACATACCGTGCTTTGCTGATCATTTTATATTTTGCATCCGAAAACCATGTTGGGACCTACAACTAATAACTTAATATACTCAATTTGTTTTCCTCTACAGTGGTCATCATTTGAGTGAATTTTTCCCGTGAAGAGCCTTTGAAACTTCTTGGCAGTTTGCAGTTTCCTTCCATCATACAAGTCTACTTCACTACAGGGTAACATGAAGATTTTCTCAGATGTTACTAAATATTTCAGGTGAAAAGGACTACATTCATGTAAATGGAATAAATTTGTATCTATTATTCGTGTAAAGTGTAATGAGATGCATAGATTTTGTACATATCTTGTGGAATAGATTTTGTATTTGGATGAATATCATTTGGTAAAATCCATATCTGTGATCGAATTCTTCTGGTAAAATCCATGTGGCGTTGACCATGTGTCGAACCTTTTACTGCTTGGTGCCCTATGAAAAAAGTGCTACCATTAAGTTTTACTAGATTATTATCTCGATCTTGAGCTCTCCCAATATTTTTTCCCAATGTTTGAAATGATGAGTCGAAGAAGGATCATTGTAATTCCAATACTAATATTTTGTTCAAGCTTATAAAATTAACTCATATTTTGGTGGTGGTCAGAAAGCAATGAAGTAGGAAAAGATGACATGCGAGAATGTTTGACGGTGGTTAGAATGGATTGAGCCAACAAGAAGGTGACTTGAGACTATAGACCAAAAAGGATTTGTTGAATATTGCACCTCATTGAAGATCATTGTATTACTTCCATTCGATTCTACTCAAGGAGAGGGGGGGGGGGGGAGGGGGCAAGCAAAAACATGACGCCCCATGCTCCCATTCCTTTGGGATGGCAACGCACATGCATCGTATTTACCTATGTGCCAAGAAATAAACTCCGTAGACCATGGCAACGCACGGGCATTCAACATGTGCTAATTAATAAAGAAAGAGATGGTGGTGGTATCATATTATAATACAATATCATGGCGCATAAAACTAGATATTTTAATACCAAATAAATCATGTACACATATTTAAATATTGGGATTCTACAAACAATTAAATAGTATGCAACTACGATACTACAATATGATACTATGTATTAGAGGGATAGTATCATATGCAAGTATCATACACATGATACCAACATATGATACTCTCTACTATGGCTAGCCTTACAAAACTATTCCAAAATTTGATCCCATAATTGTGCAAGTCAGTGCCACTTATTTTCGAGACAAAACGACTTTAGAGAGGTCGGCGCCAGACAAATTGGCACCATGCTTGCTCGATGCCAATTGGTCTAGTGTTGACCTCCATTCCGACTCGACAATAAGTGGCGCCGAACTGCACAAGTTCAACTTCATTTTAATTGGCGTCGAATCGAGGGGTCAAATTTCGAAATAGTTTTGCCAAGAGGCTGGATGAGATATTACTTTTCTCGGTGACATTGTAATATATCTATGTTCATATAGTGATTTATAGCAGGAGTAGGAATCCTCCATCACGGGGATCCAAACCTAGCTACATCGCATGTCAATCTTGCTCCTAGATTCTCTAGCGTTGTCTTGCCCTACTCTACTTGATTTTACCACTCGTGATGGTATATGTCGTGAAAAATACCATGACAATCTCGCTCTCGCGTTGACAAAGGGTAACCTCGGCAATGTCTATTGTTATGGAGTTGGGTTTCGGGCAAAAGAGGTGCGCTAGTGATTTTGTCGGCTTATCAGATAAACAAGGGAGGCGAGATTTACCCAGGTTCAGACCCTCGTAGAAGAGGATATCATTTAATGTTGCTTTGAAGAGAACCATGCCATTTCTTATGCAGAGGTTACTCCTTTAACTAAAACCCTTGTTGCACTTGCCAAAATACCATATTTGGAGAAATGTGATATGCTGAGAGTTTATGGGAAGCTGATCATTAGTGAGCGCTTGCTTGAAGCACTCATGGCGCTCCTAGAGAACCTAAGGAAGGATGGCTCTTGACATTGCCTTGATGGTTGCTACCTCAAAACAGGCTTTTGCCCCGCTATATTAATATAGTCATCACCCGATACAACGATACAACTGCTGGGCCTCAGCACAGACTAGCCCAATCGAAGAAAAGAGAAGCAAAAAATAAAAACACTGCCAGCCAAGGCAGGTTGACTAAATGAAGACGGCTCGCCACCGCTGCGCCCTCCGATGAATTCCCACCACAAACCTAACCAATGGAATGCCGCGTATCAAGCAACACCTTCAAGAAGGTCTACGACGATAACGACGATGCTGCTCGGACTTGTCCTTGGGTTTCCCCATACGTGGAGGTGAGAGGGAAAAGGGTACACCCGATGCCCTCAAGAGGGAGATGCGATACCCATAGGCGTCACCCCGCCGGTGTCAGAAGACCGACTGGGATTTCCCCCGACCCCAAACGACCTCTACCCCAAACACCCAGTAGGCTTCCACCCATCCATGCCGCCCACCAACTCGCACCACCATGATCTTGACACCATCAATGTCGTCTCACTGTGGACATCGACACTAGGCCTAAGGTGAAGTCCGGGTAGCAGATCAGGACTCGGGGGGAGGCAGCACCGCCACGGTGCGGGAGGGAACAACCCCCGCCGCTTTCGCGGTAACCGATCGGATACGGATGCAAGGGCATACCAGGCCTGCGGGCCCGGCCGGGCCCAGATTGGACCCGCAAAGCACCCGCCGTCACGCTGCAGTAGGCGCGTAGCAACACCGCCACCGTCCATGTCCCGCCACCGCCCAGGGATCCTCTCTAGGACGCGCAACAGCCTACCTGACCCGACCCAGATGGTTGCTATCATGTATGGTTGTTATTATGAACTACTGTTTACTTTGGTGTTTGTGTACTATCCATTCCTATTGTGTGTGTGCTATGTATAAGAGACACACACTCGTGCTATTTGTTAGAGACATGATAACTATCTATGTTGTAATTGTTCATTTGTACTTGGAAACTATTTTATGTCATGCCTTGCCCACGTGTTCTCCATGAACTTTCCTAATTGCTTTTTTGTTATGATCTTATTCAAATTATTCTATTGTTAATGTGCGCGAAAATAATAAATAAACATTCTAATACACACAACTATTTTTTCATACATGTAAAGAAATATATTTTCCAAACTCGCTTCCGCAGTTTGTACATCCAAACATGTTTTGAAATTGGATACCACATTTCGATTTTAAGAGTAAATACCATGACACTCAAAAAACAGCAACTTTGACATTGCAGGCCAATGCAAAATCCATCTAGATTTGGTATTCCTAATCCAATTCCATAGTTGAGTACATACATCTAAACTAAGTTTCAATCTCACCCCGACGTGAACCTAACATGCTCATCGCAAACTGCACTCTCCCCACAAACTCGATACACGAAATGCCGAAACCATCACCAACACCGACCTATACGAGCCCACCGGATTTCAATGGACAACGCGCCACGCGCCATGAGTTGTCATGTTGTGAATGTGGGCGGAAGAGGAGCACGTATATCTAGCAAGCAACCACCTCTTGTCCTCTTGATTGAGAAACTCGTTTGAGTCCAGATCGTGACATGTCAACAAATTGTCCGTCTTCGTTTAATAAACGGTCCGCCACATTTTTTATCGTGGAAAACAAATGCAGCAGCTTCATACAAGTTTTTGTCATAGAAAATGCAGCTTGCAAGTAATATTAGTATACTGTGTAAAAAAGGGTAAGTGCAGCTTGCAAGTTAAGACGACAGATAGAGCTCATCAAGAACACGATTAGTGGAGGAGACATTATCCAGTCGGTCACTCCCTTGGATCGGGAGCGGGACACACACGGTGCTTCCCCGCGAAGTAAAAAAAATACGAAGAGCGAGAGTGCCGGATCACACCGCCGCACACGCGTCACATCTGTCGGTGTGGTGGGCGGCGAGGTCGGAGCCGGTAGGTGGAGGCAAAGCGAAGCGTACGAACGAGCCCCCTTCCTCTTCCTCCTCCCCTGCTCTCTCATCAGAGGAAAAAAAAATCGAGGCAACACGCCACGCAACGCGCGGGACGCGTGCTCCGCCCTTGCTGTCCAGATCTCTCTCCCCTCTCTCGAGAGCGCACCAGGTGTCGGGGCGGGAGGCGAGATTGAAGGAGGCGGGGCCGTAAGGGGCAAGGAGGCAGATCTGGGGAATCTGGCAGGAGCGGCGGTGGGGCTGCGGGCGCGGGGCAGGGCGGGGGGCTGGGCGGACGGCGCGGAGGAGGAGGGAGGGGAGGGGGACGATTGCAGGCTCAGGCCCTGGCGCCGGAGGCTGCTCGCGTCCATGGCGTTCTCGTGGCCCTCGGCCATCCGCCTAGCCGTAGGGGCCATCCTGCTCTCCGCGGTCGGCGTCGCGCTCTTCACGCTCCCCGTTGAGAAGGTGCCTCATTCCTCTTCATCCCGTTGATTCGGATTTGATTGATCTTTATACCTGATGATGACAGCTTGTTTTTAATCTGTTATTACCTATATATGCCGCTTAAAAATCTGTGGCATGAATGACCCCTATGGATTGACCACATGTAGCTCTGTCCTGGCGCCTGATTAGGTGCATTCAATCCATCGATTTCTCAGTTCCACCCAGATTTTCGCGGCATTAGACTTTTTAGTGCGGCACATTGTGCTAGCGGCGGAAAAATTTCCTGGTGTACGAAGCCAGTGACTGCTTGTATCATTATACTCATCCAGAAGTTCGAAATGTAGGCCTCTGTAGAGTAGACTAGCCCCTGCATTTCAATAATTTTCAGTTCCTTAGATACTGTTTCTCATGTTATAATTCTGCAACTTTATCTAGTTCGCCACTTAATACGCCACACCGTTCTCTGTTGATCATATTCATCCTTTGTCACAACTGCTTGCTTATAGTAATAATCATATTATCTGATATATGTCGATAGATTGATGATATAAAAGGAAAATATGCTGGTTACTGGTTCTCTTGTAATTCATACATTCGTTTTATGATGTTAGACTTGGACCATGTTTATGGAACGTAACCAAACCTATTGTTTGAGATCCTCTTTGAATCAAATATTGGTGCTAGCCTTTTAGCTTTCACCTGTATGTTCACAAACTTGAAGTATGGTCTTTCTGAAATTTCTCCTTTTGTGTTTTTATTGTATCTCGTTTAGACCATAATCCTACATACCTCTTTGTTTGTCCAATATTTGTTGGGTGCATGGAGCTTTTGCAGATTATTACCCTAAGATTCTAATTGCAGCCCGTTTCTTCTTTTATTCTTTATTTACCATTGTCGCTCCAATCTAATATTCTTTTTCCGTACCGCAACAAACACTTTTAGCCTCAGAGTGCTTACTCTTCTCATTTTATTCACGATGAATTTGGATACGGCATTGACAGATTTTGAAGGACTTCCTTGTTTGGATCAAGGAGAACTTGGGGGCATGGGGTCCTGTTGTATTGTAAGTACCCAACTCTCTGTTACATGAATTGGTATAGTGCGCAGTGTTCTCCCTAACATGCTCACCACTTAGACCCTGTTCGGTTACTATGGGATTGACATGGATTGACCTGGATTAGATCCCATCTAATTCAAAATCCTCTCTAATCCTCCCCAATCCACTCCAATCCACCTCTGAGGTGGATTAACTGAACAGGGCCTTAGGGATTACATTTTTTGCACTCATGGCCACCTTCTTAACGCACTTTGAATAGACCAATTCTCCAGCATAAACCTGAAAATCTAAAGGCCTACACCTCAGAACACATAAACACACAGGGAGGGAGGGAGGTGTCTGATATTTGCTTTACATAGCTGAGATACTGCTTAAGGTCAAAAAATCAGTTCCATCTTTGAAATGACATTTTCAAATATGATGCTAATATTTGTGATGCTGTACATTACAGGGCCCTTGCCTACATTCCTTTGACAGTCTTAGCTGTTCCAGCCTCAATACTTACAGTAAGTGAGATACAATTTCTTTTACCAGTTCATTCTGATGGAACTTCGATTTTCTGTGTTCTCCTCTTTATTTGACATAGTATTTTAACTGGTTGACTGATGTGCCTTCTCTACTTGCTAGCTTGGAGGTGGCTATCTATTTGGCCTGCCTGTTGGGTTTGTTGCTGATTCCATTGGAGCTACACTTGGTGCAACTGCTGCATTTTTGCTTGGTAGAACGGTAAGGATGGATATTAAATGCTTTTACAATTTAAACTGCAAATTACATGTTGTCATACAAGACACATGAACGGCCAAGAACCAGTCCCCAATTAACTGTATCTCTGTCTTCCTGTCATCATTCTCTCATATGATGTGAAACATGCATCGTATCGTGCACTTTTACCAAATTTCTGAACTGTAATTACATCAAGATAATCTGATAAAATACACGTGACTAGTTCAATACATATAAATATAGGTATGCTCCCTCGATCTGCAAAGACTTTAATGCCTGCATCTTAGTCTGATGCCATGTTTGCATTATTTAATATGCTCAAATCTTATAATTTTATATGACTTTTGCAGATTGGAAGACCTTATGTTCTCTCTAAGTGCAAAGATTACCCCAAGTTCCAAGCAGTAGCTATTGCCATCCAAAGGTCTGGTTTCAAGGTAACTTCTTGCATACTTGATGTTATAGCTATGTGATGTGGAGAATACAGTAATTTGCAGTGTTCTGCTAATATTTATATTCCATGTGATTGTTAAAACTAAAAGCTATTGCTATGAATAGTGTCCAGATCGGATACCAGAAACCCAGGGTTTCCAAAACATAATTATGAAGGAAGTATATTGCCTTGTTTATATGATTCTGTTGGGGCAATTTGTGTGATTCTGGCTGTTGTGGGTGCTGGTTCATGCCTCTATTAGTAAAGAGTAAACTGTACGGGCGGTCCTAATTCTTTTCCCGCACCTTCACTTTGGTCCCTATTCTTTAAAATTGCACATCTAGGTCCTAAATCTTTCGTAAGTGAGTCATCCGAGGTCCTAAATCGGTTTGACTAGAGTTGACCGATGCCACGTCGACAGTAAGGCCCACGAGCCTTACCAGGTCACTTCGCGTATTTGTGAATAAGCCCCCGAGGTTCTGTTTATAATAATATTGAGCCCTGCGATTCTTTGGTTGTTTTGCAGTTTTAAGTCTTGTTGTGGATCAATGTATTACTGAAATACTTATGGATATATGGCAACAAACCTAATTATGTTTTACGCTTCATATTTGTTCGCAGATCGTGTTGCTACTAAGGCTTGTACCTCTACTTCCGTTTAACATGTTGAACTACCTGTTGTCTGTCACTCCTGTTGGCATTTTAGAATACATGCTGGCTTCTTGGCTGGGAATGATGGTATGCTTCAAATTCTTCTCTTATTTATGTAATTTTCAATCATGTTTTTAGTCTTGCAATACTGTGTGGCCAAGATGCTGGCACATACTCGTTGGCTGGTTGGCCTATTTAAACCTCACTTCTTTATCATCTGCAATGTTGTCTGCATAACTGTGACCACACAATCATGCTTCGTGTAAATTTGCTGCCTCCTGCTCTGTAAATGAGTAGATACATAATTCTCTTCAGAAATTGTTACTTGCTCCCACACTTCCTTAATCATCATTGCACTTTCATTTGCTAATTTGTAGGTTTTGTTATCTTTAACTTAAACTATCAGGTGTTTGTGACCTTGCTAATAAAATTGTTTTGCCAGCCAATCACTCTTGCTTTGGTATATGTGGGAACAACACTAAAAGATCTATCCGATGTGACTCATGGGTGGAGTGAGATCTCAACTACCAGATGGGTGAGCAATTGAGTCCTGTAGTGTTTGCCTACATTGTACTGTCGAGTAGATATCATGTTTGTTATAGAAAATAGAGTATAAAATTATATTATTTGTATATTTCCTCTGTTGTATGGGCTTGGGTTTCCTCTCCAAGTTTCTTTTATATCGCTCATGTTTTTTGCCATATGCCATGTGTTATTTATTTCACCAATTCGGGTTAGTGAGATTTGCTCATATCAAGCATGTAGTATGCACTTGTGTTGCATTTGTCTTAATCTGATGCTCAGTTACTTGACTTCTACAAAACAGAATAGTTATTTATGCTAGGCTTATGAGGTGGGTATTTCCTGGTAGCACTAAAAAGCAGTCGCCTATATTTAATGTTTAGTTTGAGTGAAACATGAAAGGAAAATGTTAACCATCTAATGTGGTTAATTAGGCTAAAGTACCATGTTTATCTTGTCATTTGAAGTAAAAAAATGAAGGGGGAGATCATATTTAGCTGATCTCCAATTGCATAGATGATGTCCTTTTAAGTTGTTTATGATTTTCCTGTTAAAGTAGGTACTGCTTTATCTATAACTTAATGACTTTTCTTTTGGCAGGTTCTCATAGTTTCTGGCTTTGTAATGTCCAGTAAGTGCCACTACTTCTCTCCACAATCCTTACTACCCATTTCTGAAAATAAATAAAATCTGTTGTTGCTTCTGCTTTCATTTTAAATGATTTGCCGAGTTACAAGGGTTACTCATTCTGTACTTGATCTTGATGTCTTGAATATTGGCACGCTTAGAAGCTTGTTTCTTGAATTTGTCAGAGTTTATTTCTAAATAAAGCATTGTTCTGTATACCTTAATAAGGTGTGTTAAATTTGTACCGTACTTCACAGTTTTTAAGACAAATCTTTAGCCCGTATTTTTTTGTTCCACCATTTTTATTTGAGCTATTGCTGCTGGGCTTCCTAGTTTTATACTGACAATTTTCACTGCTGCACTCTGGGCAGTTCTCTTGATTATATGCGTCACAAGAGTCGCTAAATCTTCTTTGGACAAGGCGCTGGCAGAGAATGGAGAGGCTGATATAGGAACTTCGCAGCTTCCTGTGGTGGCCTCTCCCTCGGATCTGCACCAACCCCTTGTCATCAAGATTGACAGCTCGAATGAAGATCATGAGAAGTAAATCTATTGTTTACAACTTTACATGTACAGTCTGTGGAATCCGTAGCATTGTACTCCGTAGTTCTGGTTTGAGCAACAGCTGGGCAGTAAAAGGGTTAAAAGGAAGGGAAAAATGAGGGAGAAAAAGACAATGTACTGTTGACTGATAGGTAATACTACAATATTTTTTTAATCCACGTGCTACTTTTCCCTTTGATCAAACAGAGTGGAAGTTCAGTTTTCTTTGCTTGTCATTTACAAGCAAGCTTCAGATCTTACATTATAATAACTAATTATCGGTTATGTCTTGACCGTTAGAATACGTCAGCAGCTCATCAGAGGTGAAAACAGTTGCGTGCAAGTCTTGGGATATATCATAAGAATTTTAAGATATTTTCGAATATCCTTTACCAAATTATTTACCCATTACGGATTCGAAAGCGTTGTACCATCAGGAAGGCTTGTGACTAATGTACGATTTCAACCTCGTGTTGAGCTTTGTGGGACGGCCAGTGCACTTGCCACGGTGGCAGATAATTCACCTGTGCTGGGAGAACGGCCAGACTGCCTGACCGTCGATCTTCGGAGACGGGCGCAGCCGGCGGCCAGACTAGCTGACCGTCGATCATCGGCGATGCGATAGATGGGCACAGCCGGCCGGCGCCAATTAGTTTTTCCGCTGCATGAGAATGGGGGCCGTGCCAGGTTTTGTATCGGTGGAGCCCCGAGAGATCGGCCACTGGACCGTGCTCGTGGGCGCGCGCTCCCGGCCGGGCACGGTAGCAGGCGCAGCTGGAGCGGGCTGCCATGTGGCGGTTGTAGGCGAGAGAATATCTAGTGATAGTTCAAATTTTATGAATTTGGTTCTAGGCTACATCCAAGACGAGTTCCGCGCTACGCATAAGCCTAGTCATAGTGGAGGAGACTAACATATAGTGTCATGCATATGACACGACAATACACACAGGACACGGTCTCACAATTCCACACCCCCACCCCCACCCACAACACACCCATTCAGAAAATAAAAAATGCTAGACGAACATAAAAATGGAGGTGGTAAATATTTCGACCTGTTTCGCAAATACAAATATGAATGTGGTATTGAATTTTGAAATAAATGTAGGTTGGAATAGATACTCCCTCTGTGCTAAAGAGTGTCTAGATATATCCGAATTTAGATAAATCCGCGACATCCATTTTAGGACGGTGAAAGTATATCTGTATCTGAATAAAATCATGTTAGTCTATTTTAGTAATCATAGTGACTAACATAATATTTTTTATGTGATCGAACTTGAAACTATCGTGTATTATTATATCAATATATTTATACAATTGAGTGACTATAAGACACGAGTATACTATTTTGGTTATTCGTATCCGTTCCCCCAATTGAGAAAATATCCGATCAACATCCCTATTCATTTTGCTGGGAATATGAAGAGCTTTATTCAGGTAACAAAGAGCCCGATCTATCATAACAAGAAACTATAGCTCTCATCTTTGGGGTACAATCGAGCCAGCTGCTCGCGACCAACAAAGTTCTAGCAAACTTTGCACATTGATCTCAAAACATGCTGAATGATAAAAGATGAAAATAACAAGAAGCTATAGCTCTCCTATTTCTTCAAGAATAGGTGCCAACATCCCCTATATTCGTATTTGATAATATCCGTATTTGCATCTGTGTTCATATTGAAAATATGAAAAGGGAGGATACTGTATGATGCGCGTGCGTTCCATTTCCACCCCTAAGAGCAACTCTAACAGACCTCGCATATCAGCCCGCAAGTGGCATATTGGGCTGGTATGCGGGTTTCGCCTTTTTTTTGGGCCGGACCAAACACTGCATCTGGTTGACGGCCCTGCTTATTCACCGCATCGCCATGTATATATGCAGATCGGAGGGGCCGATGCGGGGCCAAACCCTAACCTCCTCCGCCACATCGCCGTTCACTCCTCGTAGCTCCAGCGAGAAATTCCCCTCTCCCACTGCAAATCCGCACCCGCCGCACCACCATGTCATCGTGGGGAGGTCGCCGCGGTCAAGGGGCGGCCAGGTGGGGCCGTGCGAGCCATGTTCTCACCGCCGACGAGGTGAAGGAGCGGCGCCAGAGGATCTCCAACGCAACGTGGAATCGCGGCTTGTACCGCTACCCCCGGCCCTCGCCGGCGTTCACGCGGCAGGAGTCGTGGTACCGGCAAGCGTGGCGGAAGTCGAGCTCCCACGTGTCGCCGCCAGCGTCGAGCTCCCGCGTGTCGACGTCCGCATCGAGCTCCCGTGCGTCGCCGCCCGTGTCACCGCCAGCGTCGAGCTCCCTCCCGCTGCCGATGCCGAGCTTCGCGCCGGGAGACTACATCGAGGGTGATGACATTGACCGCATCGCCGTGCTGCTGCTCACGCCGATCTTTGGGTCGGAGGACTTCGTCGACGACCGTGACCTCGCTACCGTCAAGTGGCTGGTGAGGGATACTACCTGCCGTGACGCCAATAAGGCGGAGGAGTGGCGCCGGGTGGCAGAGGAGCAAGGGAAGATCTTCCTCTACCTCGACCCGGAGGAGTGAGCCACTGCGTAGACGGCCGCATTTTGGTAGTTAAGGTGCTGTGTGGCGGCGGTTTGTACATAGGTTTTGCACAATGATCTTGTATGAACAATATGATCGCGTGAGAACTGAATTCTCCCGCGATAAACATGCAGTTTGCCTGCGGTGTCTAGTCTGCACCACGAACTGCTATTTTGTCCAATGTGTTTGCAGTGCACCGCATGCATGTGTGTTGCTAACTCCGAAACAGGACGAGTTTAATTTGTTCATTGGCGCGTTGGTTCTGGCGCAGAATCCAAGAGCAACCGAACAAAGCAACCGTCCGCGGAAACACAAGAGGGAACGGCAACAACGAGAACAGATCACGTACTGGCAAGCGATCGATCAAACCAAGTGATCCTGTAGTACGTGCGATGCCACGCCACTGCCACCAAGCCTCGAGCGAGCAATGGAGATGGCGAGCGCGAGGAGAAAGGCGAGGATGATCAGCGGCGACCACGTCGTGCTGGTGAGCGCCTGCGTCGTCCTCATCTCTGTCACTCTGCTCCTCGCCGCCGCCGCGTCCTCGGGCTTCGGAGCCGCGGGGCTAGCTGGGGAGATCAGCGTCGTCGTGAGGACGAGCAGCGCCCCGGCCGTCGTCGAGGACGTCGAGGGCGGCCTTAGGTACTGCGGCGAGGATGACCGCGACAGCATGTTCGTCGACGGGGAGTGGGTGCGGGACGACGCCGGGCTGCGGTACCCTCTGTACAACTCGAGGGACTGCCCGTTCATCGACGTGGGGTTCCGGTGCGGCGAGAACGGCCGGCCGGACGACGGGTACGCCCGGTGGACGTGGCGGCCGAGGCGCTGCACGCTCCCAAGGTCTGTACGTAGCTTTGTGTACACTTGGGTTTCCATTCAGTTGTCGACGGCACGCCTGTTCGATCTGGGCCGTTCTCTCGCTGATCGTTAAGCCACTTTCAGATTCGACGCCGTGAAGCTGCTGGAGGTGCTCCGGAACCGCCGGGTGGTGTTCGTGGGCGACTCGATCGGCCGCAACCAGTGGGAGTCCATGCTGTGCATGCTCTCCTCCGCTGTCCCCGACGTCGAGGCATCCGTGCGCGAGGAGAACGGGAGCCCCATCACCAAGCACAAGGGCTACCTCTCCTTCAGGTTCCTCCACCACAACCTCACCGTCGAGCACTACCGGTCGCCGTACCTTGTCCGTCGGGGCAGCCGCCCCCGCCGCGCGCCCCGGCACGTGCGGTCGGTTCTCCAGCTCGGCGCCATGGACGCCAGGGCTCCAATGTGGAAGGGCGCCGACGTCCTCGTCTTCAACTCCGGCCACTGGTGGAACCAGGACCGGTTTCAGCAACTGTATGTTCTGTGACTCTGTCAGTAACAGACTAGTTTCGGATCGTCTGCTTCCATGGCCTGACCTTCCTGTGCCAGGCAATGCTACTTTCAGGAAGGGAAGAAGCTGCGGCTGGACATGAGCGTGGAGGCCGCCTACCAGAGAGCCATGGACACGATGCGCCAGTGGGTTCACAAGGAGGTGGATGCAAGGAAGACCCTGGCCGTGTTCAGAACCTACTCACCGGCGCACAATAGGCACTCGTATGTAGTCAAATCTCTTGGTGTTGTTCGTTTCGGCCATGGTTTGCGTGGATAATTGGATGTTCTTGCGAGATTGATTGGCCGATTGATTCTGAAAGAGGCTTCAATTTGCAGGGGCACAAACGGCGGGAGCTGCGCCATGGAGACGCTGCCAGAGCTGAACAGCACGAGAATCTCGCTGGACCGGTGGCCGGGAATGCTGCAGCCGGTGTTTGGAGGATTGAAATCTGAGGCGGCGTCGGAGCTGAGTGTGATGAACGTGACACTGATGACCGCCCAGAGAAGGGACGGCCACCCAGCGGTGTATAATGTGGAGCCGTCCGCGAGGGTGCCGGCTGGGCAGAGGGCGGACTGCAGCCACTGGTGCCTCCCTGGCGTGCCGGACGCGTGGAACGAGCTCCTATACGCCATGATTCTCACCAAATATGCTTGATGTTCTTTCGTCCGATCTTAATGTACATTTTTTTTGAAATTACACCGATTTATTTATAATCATCAACGACAATACATCAACGGCGGTACAAAAAGTTGTAAAAATAATAAAAATTAACAAATAGGTCCTTGGAGCTCCGACTACAGACTGTGGCACAAGCCGAGGACGCACCGCTGTCCTCACCATTCTATCACTGGAGTCGGGCAAAACTTGTCGTAGTAAAACTTGTTATAGTAGACATATCAGAAATCATTGTGTCAAGACTCAAAAGAACCAGCGTTGTAGAGCATCAACCATCGCCAATGATGACAATCGTAAATCAAAAGAGACTGACCTGAAACCACGCAAAAAAAGACGAAAATCGACGAGATCCTAGAAGATCCGCCGAACACACAACTCCACAATCTCTCCACCGTTGATAGACGCACCACGTGAGCATGGATATGGCAGAGAGGACCTTATTCTGACACCAGAATGCAGCCACGGTCTCGCCACCCTGATGAAGAAACAAAAGCTTGCTAAGAAAGGAAACAGAAGCCCACCCGCCGACGAGAGGCCGAGATCCACCACCCCTCCAAGGCCTGAGAAACCATCAGAGGTGGGGCTGACCGGCGACCTCATCGGTCGAGGGCATGTTAACCTAGCCGCTGCCTAGGTCGCCTCCTCTTTTCCCGGCCTGGTACCTGTTGGGTCTATAATATTTATGTACATTTAAATCATTCTAGTTTTTTTTTGTAAATTAAAGAGCTTTATTGATTAATAATCAGGTTTACAATCCTTTAACAAGACAATCTAGTAAGGAAGGGATAAAGTTTATCCAAACACACCTTCTGCTAGAGATAGCTCTCTCAACACACAAATAAACGGAGATCATCTCTAACCCTTAAAAGGGGCAAAGCCTTATTTTTCTGGTGAGATACGGGTCGTGGGCCGACACGACAAGCTAACCGATCCCGTAAGTGGCCCAACCCGTAAGACAAATACACAGGCCCCCGTGAATATCCCATCGCAACCTCTACTAGTAGAGTGTGAGCGAGGGGAGATGGGTTGGAACCCTCATTTCTCCGCCGCTCGTAAACCCTAGTCCGCCGCTACCACCACACTGCTCCTACTGCTCCAACGAGCGATTCCGGCCGCGCCGCGCAGTGATCTGCGCAATAGAAGACCGCATGGTCACCTACACAGAGGATGCGGACATGGGGTGCCGTAGCGGTGGAAGAGGGGGTGGAAGGCGACCGCCCGTCCGCTCGGCCATCGCTGCATTTGTGCACTAATGAGGTGGAGGAGGAGGAGAGGAAGAGGCTCGTCTAATCCATCGGGGAGAAGCGACGCGCGACGCGTAAGTGGACCAATCGTGGTCTACGACCACCACCTTTGCTCTGCCGCAAGCGCGGGGAGATGGAGGCGTCCATCGCTACGGTGGCTGCAACCGAACACGCGGAGAGGGAGGCGGCTATCGCCGCGGTGCTCCACGCGGAGGAGGGCTCCCCTACTATGTTGTTCTTTTCTGCAATTTTGTGTGTAATATGTATGAACTATGCTACCTACGATCAACGCGTGTGTTGATATTTTACATGATTTTTGAAATTTTGAATTTAAGGGTCGAAATTGCTGGTTCCGATCTGTACCGATGAGCACCAAGTTGAAAATCGCGAGCACCGAGGTCTGTACTCGCGATTTAAAGGTTGTCTGTTAAGGGTCCTATTAGAGATGCTCTTAACTACTCGGCTAACATGTACAACCTCGAAGCTAGCAAAACCCCCACTAAGATCCTTGACATTTACTGCCCCGTTACATAAAATAAAGTGTATTATTTTTTGAAAAGTTTGACTAAACTTAAAAGAAAGCTATCAAAAATTATAATATTATAGACCAGAGTAAATAATAGCGCTAGATTGTTTCGGCTCAAACTTCTATCCACGTCGTCCTGATTCTTTTTGTCAGTGAGATGGACGCCGAGGAGGACACGCGGCGACATCGCAACGGAGCACTGCTATCCCGTGAGGTGGGTCCTGCTGCGGGTCAGGGCGAAAGATTCTATACCGCGGACGGGTGTACCACGCGCCGTCGTACCCGCGTCGCTGGAAGATGGGACCCGCGCGCTTCGCGTGCTTCATTGGACGGCTCTTGGTGTACGTGGGCAGAGTTTCGCTCTATGAGAGGAGTTTCAGCCATGACACACCATCACACCCGCCGGGTGGCGGGAATCGCCTGCAGCCGTCGTGGCGTGTCGAGCCTATGCCGTTTGCGTACTCTCGCATTCGTGGGGCTTACAGGGTTGACATAGCACCTTAATCTACGTGTTGGTACGCTATGAAGAGCGGGGCTAAAAGCTTAGGACGCATGTGTACGCGGTTTCTCGTGGTCTGATCAGGCTATCGCAGAAGGGTGTTGCGCGCGATGAGGCTTACAGGGTCGATGTGGCGCCTTAATCTACGCTTTGTTACGCTACGAAGAGCGGGGCTAGAAGCTTAGGACGTAGGCGTACGCGGTTTCTTGCGGTCTGATCGGGTTACCCAGGAAGGGTGTCGCGCGGGCCGTCGTACACATAGTCGGCGGACGGTGGGACACACATGGGTGATGGGTCCGCCGATAGTGTACGTGTGCATAGTTTCGCTCCTACAGAGCTGTCTCAGATACGAGACACATCTGCACACGTCGGGTGGCTCGATCCGCCTGTAGCGGACGCGCCTCCGTGAACACATAACGGATGCGGACTCTCGCATTCATGGGCCCCGGACATAACTGACGTGGTACCCTTTTCTAGGGATGGGTGCGTTTGTGTGGCACGAGGAGCGGGGCTATAGAACCATATGCCGTAGGTCGTGGTTTCTTGCGGCCTAATCGTTTCGTAGGGTCCTTACAGAGGCGACCTACCGGACTAGACTTTAGGTGGGCCGTACAGAGGCGACCTTGTGGACTAGACTTTAGGTGGACCCACGTTCTCGCGGCGTGCGTTCGACTTGTCAGCGTAAACCTTCTCCGATTGGGGCATTCGAGATGGTTTTTCGAACACGCTATGTCACGAGTACACGTTTCGTTTATAGATGGCAAGCAATCTACTCATCTACTTGCAATAGCATCATAGGTTACGCAAATCCTCACGCCTCTGTGCGGTGCCACGTGTGCGAAGGTGCCCACATGCTAGTTTCTTATAGCTACACTGACGCTCTTATCGTAAACTCCGTTACTTCCTCTGTACGTCTCCATCTCCCCTCCTTCTTGCCACCGGTCTCTTCCTCACGCTCATCCCGTATCCCCGACGTAGTTTTCTTTGATCAACGCCATTGGTGCTTCCTCCATAAGTCTCCGCCTCTATCCCCTCCTTCTCGCCAACTGTCTATTCGTCTCGCTCATCGGGTCTCCTCCGATGTGTCTGCTTCTCTGCCCTCTTGATTGCATTTTTATTGTCGCACTAATGCTTATCTTCTGGACGTATTTGCAGCCATCGTCGTCTTCCTCGGCTTCGGTTCTTCTGCCTGCTGGACCAAGAACATCGTGTCACTAATCGCCTATCCGCATCTGGTATGTAAAATCGTACACACGCTTCTGCACACGTTATCTCAGTTCTTGCTCATTACGATTTCGTTTTCATTGATGCGCTGATGCTTATTTTCTTTGATTTTCGTGGTCGTCGTCGTCGTTGTCTTCATATGCTTCAGTTCTTCCGACTGTCCTTGCTATGGTATCCTTCTCGGACAGATTTGTGCGTCTTTGTATTGCTTGCTAATCATCGCATTATTTCTATCGCTTTTATGCGTTTGTATTACACCCTTTTTTTCTAGGTTTCATGTGCCTTGCCTTCTAATCTATTTCGTTTTCATTTTTTAGGTCGCGCAACTGGTCTGGGTTTAGACTACTAACGAACAGACGTTGTTCGTTCACGTAAGTGTTCACTCTTTACGTTTTTTCTATTCATATTTGCGTTCGGAGTCCTATTCATTTGTTTTTTTTACGTTTTCTCATGCTTATATTTCTGCTTCGATCCTATAGGCCGCTATCCTTCGTAGTTCTATTTTAGGACGACGCATAATTACGTTGTCATGTTCCTCTTAGAGGCGTCAAACGTTTGTCATGTTCCTCTGAGGCGTCGAACGTTTGTTTGCCTAACGCTGTGGCATTCTGCTGTGGTTTACCGCACGTAGGTTTAGTTCACGAGATTGATCCGGACGGTGAACGTCTTCTCAGTGTGGAGATTGATCTTACTAACTTCCATCGGAAGCCTACGCAGAGAGCATGTTTCTTCTAGTCATCTGCATGCGACGATGCGGAAGCTTTAAAGCAGACTTATTTTCATTCAGTATTTTATCTTCAGAATGTTTTGGGTTTTTCTATCTCTGACTATGGACACGAGTCCCACTTTGTACGTAAAGCCTTAAAAACACGTTTTCCAAGCCTTTGTAAGACACAAAATATTATATAACTATATGAATAAACATGTCTCTCTATCTCGTCTCTGGTCGACGTATTTCGGTCTACTTTATTTTGTACAATAAAAGTCTGCCCGTTGCGTACAAGTACATGCAAATGGTCGGCTACTTTTGTTTTTTATTAGATGGCCGTGTACAATTTAGCAACAACGAAATGAGGCTAACGCTTTGGGGATTGTGTGTGCTTGAGTTTTCGGTGGATGAAGTCTTACATGCAGGACGGACTAGACCCGTTAGCGTCATTTTTTAAAGAATACTTATGAAGACCTTCAAGAGTGAAGACTCTCTCAGTGGGAACTCTGCATACAGGTGGTACATTAACCCAGAAGACCACCGTGCGATGTCGCTGGCCAAGGTAAAACTTCTGTTTCCTCTTACGTGTTTACTACGTTTGCTTGAGAAAGGTTACGACTTTTATTTTATTTTGGGATTCAGCTACCTACCGTATTTCCATCCGATTGTCACTACCGAGACGTAGGTCCCGGAAGGATCTTAGGCTCAGATTATAACACGTGTCCCTTCTAACTAGATAGAGCAAAAGAAGATCGCCGAGCTTTAGGATATCAACGCGTACGATTATCCGGCTAGTTATGTCTCTATTCTCTCCGCACGTATACGCTAGCTCACATGTCGTTCGTATTCCTAAGGGATTTTCTTCTACATATTTTTAAGCCTAAAAGATTTAAGTGTATAATAATCATGTCTAGGCTGGTACTGGGACAGTCCTGGTGGTTTGCTGTGTAAGATGTGTGGGAAAGCATTCACTGTCCGTGGGACCGGTTATCGATACTTGCGTGATGGTTGCGAAAGAACTTTTGGTACGAGATTGCCACTATCTACACTATGAAGCGGAGTTCATGTTGGGAATATACCCTAGAGGCAATCATGTATGATGTTATTCCCGATGTATTCATAAAGTTATTATATTGTCCTTATACGAAATACTAATATGTATAATTGAATATGTGTTTCAGTTGTGAAACTATATATTCATGTTGTTCATACTAGATGTACTTGGTCGCTGAGGTTGTGCTGGACAAACAACTTAGACTAATGTGAAAGTCTGCTGATGACTCGGTTCCACTTATCATGGGCATGGTGGTGCTATTCCGACTTACAAATTCGGCTAAAGAGTTTAGCGAGTCGGACTGACCCATATTAAGATACAACAAATAAGTCGTCATTTGTATGTCTTAATCAATGTAATCCTTAGATGTGAGGTTGTTGTACAATCCGAGTTATGGATCACCGACTTAGGTTCTGTCAAACGCTATTCCGTCAAAGGGTATTTATAAAGGCAGAGTTCAGGTCGACCGCGAATCAAGATGCGTGATGTGGATAAGCAAGATGGGATTTTGCCCCTCCGTCTGGAGAGATATTCTCTAGACCCTCTTGGATGATACGATTCAGAAAGCTTGACCATGCATGACTCGGTTAAATGTTAACTGAGGAGTCCGACTAAAAATTAGTCGGATAAATCACTTATCTCGGATCGAGAAGAGAGTTGAGTTATTTGAAGAATGAAGATTATTCTCCTATAGCTTGACAAGGTGTATCGTGAAGCAAAAGGGACTCGGACGCAAGTCACATTGAATAGTATGTCGTCATGACTCTTTGGTACTTAGAAGTCAGCATGTTCTGCTAGGAACCGCTACCAACTAATCGATTACGAGTAAGATTCAAATCGTATCTGAGTCACCATTAGCCTGTCGGGTCACACTCTTAAGAGCGGGAGCAAGTTTGAGTTGAACCCGAATCGAACATGGACTAAGCCAGTGAGTTAGACTCGTATTGACTAATATAGGCTTTTAGTGAATGGGCCACAAGTGAGTGTAGCCCACTTTTACTCCTTATATATACTGGGGCGCAGATGCCCAAGGGTAACGGTTATGTTATTCCATACGTTGTACATGCTAACTCTATTTTCAGTCCAGCCGTCGTACCAGACCTAGCAGTCCACTGTTGGCTCTCCTCCTCGTACGTGTGGATACTGGCAGATGTGTTGTACATTCAGCACTTCGACGATCGTGGATTGGATCGAATCATGAGGACTGCACTACATCAAGACGCGCTTTGTTAGTAATCTGCAATCGCGCGTCTAGTGGTAATCCTCATGGCATTGTACGTTGGCTAAGATCTTGGGTGTACTGCGTAGGGAAAATTTTGTTTTATCTCTACGTAGCCCAATAGTTCATACTTTTCAGGGAACAAGGCGAGATAGTAGTTGGCAAACAAGTTAGGGTTGTCCCGAGGACCCATGGTGGTAGCGACATGCAGTTCCTGCCTGATCTGCAGGCCATTGTGCAGAGGAAGTTCACTTGGAACGTTAAGCTTACGAACAAAAGCTTCTTCAACAGAAGGAAATTCTTCTAGGTGGACAACATCGACATCTCCCTTGGTGTCAACCCATGATTCCAGCCGCGCCACCAGTCCATCCTTCATTGTCCTCTATTGCGTTTCCTCTATTGGCCGCGGACTCTTAGATGGTAGACTCTTCAGTGACAACCCATGAAGACGTCGATCTTAGATACATCCGATATCTATGCTGTCGAATGTCTACACCAAGATTATATGATTTTTCTATGTTTGCTTAATCATTATTTCCGCGCAGCAATATGATGACCGTCTAACAACTCCGCCGAGCGTGCAGAAACACGAAGTGTAAGAAAGCTGGTCCTTTCTAATCCTTTTCGCCCTTCTTCTTTCTACAACATGCGTTCTCTTGCAGATGCAAGACCGAACATGAAATTTTCGTCTCTACAACGAGGAAGCATCTTTCTGTGGATGACCCTGATAATAAGACGACGTCGACTAGGAAGAAAAAGAAATAAGTGAGACTCGCTTTCCGTTTATCTTGACACACTTGCTGTGGTTCTACGTGTCATTCGTTGACTGCGATCTAAAACTCAAAACTATTATCTGTGTAACTATTGAGTACCTCGACCGTTGGAAAATCGAGTGTTGTGTACTATTATATTATGTAATTGGACCAATCAATGTGTTATCTACTTACCGCTTACACTTCTAGAGCAAACATTGTATTTTTTTTAATTCAACGTTTTAGCAGGGTTGTCCCTGACGTGTAGGAGGGCCCGTGCAAGACAAAAACATGCCCCACATATACATAGTTAATTATAGATGTTTTTTACATTTCAATATAAGTTTCTCCAAATTCTCATAGGCATATACTTTGTAGACGACCTCTAGGAACACAAACACTAGACGAATTATATAACATGATTTCGTTTTAAAATATAAGATATTTTAGCTTTGTAAATGGTGTATCTAGACCTTTTAGTGTGTAGGTTCACTCTAAACCTACACTCTAAAATGAGTCTAGATACACTTCTTTCATAAAGCTAAAAACCTACACACTAAAAGGTCTAGATACACCATTTACAAAGCTAAAATATCTTATATTTTAAAACGGAGGGAATAGAAGTTGAAAGTGGGAACAAAAGCACCTGGATATGGATGATTGAAACTTTGGGTCCTTGAGTGCTTGGCTAGTTAGTGTTGATTGCCTTCTACTCCTGCTTGCCACGAGACACCAAAATTCCCCTAGAGACACCGCCCGCCAATCCCCTTCTTCCTCCTTTCCCCTCTCTCTCACTCAAGCCGGTGGGAAAGAGGAGCAGACAGGACCAAAATCACCGAACCAAATCAGGCCAGGCAGATCAAATTAAAAACACTTAACCTAGGGGGTATACAGAAGGAGATTGCTAGCAGTTACAGTTTGAGAAAGAAGTTACTGTATTTGAAATCAGCAGATTGAAGTCTCCTCCTTCATTAATTCTAATGAGAAAGTGGCGCGTGCTTATGCAACGTGAATGAGGAGGCAAGACCTCGCAGGAGAGGAGAAGTCGATGACGATTGACCAAGTGAAGAGGAGGCGCTCCTATTTCGTCCACGGGCCTCGATCTTTCGTTTTTAGGGAGAAAATCTGCTCGTAGGCCTACACATTTGGCTTCCTCTAGCCTTCTCGTACGTACCTAGATGGCCCCCTGAAAGTTGGGGGACCTGTGCAGCCGCGCACCGCCTTCCCGTGCCCAATGCTGGGCCCACGTTTTAGCCCTCCTTGACAGTCTTATGTGGACGTCATGCTTTGGATCGGTACATCATGTATTATACAACACCAGCCTGTCTGAACTATCGTTAAAACGCTCTCAATGCCGCGTGCGCTTCAACAAATCACAACTACATGTGTTGTTACGACGGTTGAGCATCAGACAATTTTCTCATCACATGAATTTGGTGCTAGCAGCGCCCCGCGGGTCGCAGAGAGAAGGCTAGTATAATATAAATATATATGAAATATCTCTCACTCCTAGCTGTGGCGACTCCCATGGTGTATAATATTACATATTGTCAGCCTGATTAGCTAGCAAGTTACGTGAAAAATGCAAGTGAATCCATATTTTGCATTATATATTCAAAATACCTTTATATTATACATAACAAAAGGAGCATGTGAAAAAATTGTACATACTACCAAAAAATAGTATATATTCTTATATACTTCATATTACCAACACATACTTCCACATACTCTCCGGTATGATACTTCCTAAAATGTGGAACCATATCCATAGCATCTCTGTCGATGGCCAAGTGATGCTGGACCAAACTGCCATGGCCGAAACCGCGTTCTCCCACTTTGATGGCCTCCTTGGCACAAGCATCACGCGCGAGTGCATGATCAACTTCAAGCAGCCGTTGATCAATCTGTATGCTGATCTATTAGATCTCGACTCACCGTTCACCAAAGAGGAAATCTGGCACAACCAAGCGGTTGCCCAAGAGGAAGGCGCTAGGGCCTGACGACTTCACCGCTGAGTTTCTACACGCATGCTGGGACACGGTCAAGCTTGAATTCCTTGTTGTCTTCCACTAACTAAACATACTCTCCGAGAGAGGTTTCCACAAGCTTAACTAGGCAATGATCACCCATGTTGTCCAAGCAGCCATATGCGTAGATACTGGTCGACTACCACCCAATCAGCCTCCCCACCTTGTCGGCAAGATTGTTGATGGGTTTGTTGGATGGAAAATATTTTTTCCCTACGGAATAGCAAGATCGAATCCAACAAGATCTAACCTACTAGATGCAAGTAATAACTATAATAGATCTAAACTCCTTACCCTCAAAGAACACGAGTAGTTAACAATCTAGATATCCTGGATGATGTAGTCGTACACGCGCGTCGGTTCAAACCGACTTAGATCTTGACCTTCTAAATCCATGTACCGAACGAATGGCACCTCCGCGGTATCCACACGTTAAGCTTGATGAAAACTTCTTCTCCTTGATCCCTCAAGTGAGGGAGAAGTGTCTCACGAGATCCTGGTAGCACGATGGCATTGCATGGATATGATGGAGAGAATTTTTGCAAGGCTTTGTAAAGCCGTACGGAGAAGTATAGGGAGAGAGGGTAGATGCAGTGTCCAGCAATGGGTGCCACACCCCAGCCCCTTCCTCCTCCTTATATAGTGATGGGGGGTTCCCTAGGAGGTTTGGCCCCCTCCAAGTAAGGGGCTGGCGGCTAGGAGGGAAACCTGCCCCCCAAGTTGTCCTGGTGCCTAGGGTAGCTCCCCTTTGGCCGCATGGGCCATGAGGGCTGTGGTGCCCTGGCCCAATAGGCCAGGGTGCACCTTTTCAGGCTCATGTGGCCCCACATCACAGGTGGGCCCCATTGATGGACCCCTGGAACCTTCCGATACAATACAGAGAAATACCGAACTTTTTCCGGAACACCAAAACCACCTTCCATATACTTTTTCTTTACCTCCAGACTATTTCAAAGATCCTCGTAATATCTAGAATATCACACAAGACTCTAAATAAATATTCTATATCACCATCTATTATCTTGATAAACCCTAGCGATATTAAAGCGTTAAGTGTGTGACCCTACGGGTTCGAGAACATGTGGACATGATCGATGCGCCTCTCTGATCAATAACCAATAGTGTAACTAGGATGCTCATGTTGGTTCCTGTCGTCTCCCCGAACCAATTGCACATGGTGAAACTATTTGACGAGACGGAAGCGGCGCCAGCTATACGGCCGGAAAAATTGCTCTGCCCATATAGTTGGTCGTTGAACTCTCTGCCTCATTTGTTTGCTTCTAGTTTTCTTCTAGTATTATTAATATTTTCCAAATAAGTGATTTATGTTGTTTTTGACTCCTTTTCTTCACAGTACAATAGCTCCAAGAATTGTATCCATTGGATCCATCATCTGTTCTGATCCTGGCGAAAATAGACATAAAATATGCGCGCGAGCGCCATAAAATACCAAGACCCTACATCTACAATGTAGAATAATAATGTAAAACATGATGCAAATATGCACTCATCAACTTCCCCAAGCTTAGCCTCTTGCTCGTCCCGAGCAAGCTCTAGCTTAATGGATGTGATCCTCATATTCATGAAGCTGAGTCGATAAAATAAATGAGGCAATTGCAGCATGTGTTTATCATGTACTATATATATAGAAATAAGTTCATGAATAGTACGTTACTTGAACCACCGAAATAGTATTAGAAGGCTTCCACACCTTAGTGATCAATAGTTTATAAAAGATGAATCTCAACATAATGTAAAAGAATCCGGTTCAGTCGAATGAGTTGGCGAGGTAGTCCCAAGTGCTTTAACGTATTCACTTGGGATTCAGAATCTCAAAAGTATCTCTTTGTCATATTACAATACAGTGGTATATGCCTACTTTGTCTTTGCACACTCGCTCTTTTTATTCTTCCTTTTCTTTTGTATATATATGTGCTCACACTTTTTGTTTAAGTGTTATGCAAAGGAATAGCCATACATTCCACTTTATGTAGGAGTTCAAAGTTTAACGATCTCAATTACCAAATTCCAACTGTATATAAAGCATTCTTATGACTTGAAGATTCTACCTCGACTTGTTCCCACTCTATTTTGATAGCACTTTTATTTTCCTTTGTTCAGGGTTTTTTCTTGAACTTAACTGTGTAGATAATTTTTCTTTGTGAATCAAACCGTAGACTTACAACATATTGACCAAATTATCTTTAGGTTTCCATTAATACTATGTGGAAGACTCCTATTGCTATCATTAAGTGCAAGTAAAATTATACTCAAGTCATTCGTATATCAATAATGCAAACACAAACTCAATATTGCTCCATATATAATAATAAACTCGGAATTTTATAAAAGGGATCGACTATTCCTAAAGGGAATCCTAATGATGCAAACTTTATTTGTAGTTTGAACTAATGCAAAAACAGTAATAAAAACTTATAAGAAAAATTACAAGGTCTTTAAAGATCTCCCCAAGCTTGGAATCAAGCCAGGTGGAATCAAGTAACACCTTGGTGATACCTATTCTTCCTCATGTGGTAGAAAGTGTGTCGCCTTCTTCTTTCACATTGCCCTATTTAATTATACTTGCAAAGCGGATGCTGAGCTCAGCCATGTCGTACTGGAGCTTCAACATTTTCCTCCTGAGGAATTTCTTCTCATTTGTCAACTCAAAAACAGTTTTAATTAAGAAACCAACTCTACCATTGATGTCATCGACCTTTTTCTCAAGATCTTTGCTCATCATCTAGTAGGAGTCAATCCCCTCTCCAATTGTTTCAACGCATGCCTTAGAAGCTTTTCCAATTCATAGATCTTATCATGAATCTCATCTTGTTGCACCTTCTTAGGTTTAAGAGGTGATGGACCAAGAGGAGGTTTATAATAGGATCCTATATTGTGACGATAAGGATTAGGGAGGTACTCATCCTTGTTCCTTCCCTGCTCAGCTTGTCTCATCATATCCATCCTTTGCGGGAACATGTCCTCCCAATTTGGGAGAGGCTTGATCTTCGAGCCGGATGATGACAATGATCCTTTTGGTTCTACCTCTTCGATCCTCTTCACGGGCTTCTCTTCTTTCTTCTTCTAGATCTTGTTGACGTGGAAGGGCTGCATGGCTTCACTGTGATGTTGTTAAAGGGACCTATATAGGGAGGACAAAGATCTTTCGAGGCTGGAGGCTCTAACTCTGCGAAAACTTAATGAAAAAGATTAGATGTGATCAGCTTTAAAAGGAGTTGTCAAAAACCCTAGCCGCCTTGCGTAATGGGCAAATATACGGGTGGAGCCCGTATAGTTCCCGCCGTATAGATATGAACCGACTATCGATTGGATCTATGGTGGTACCTAACTATACGGCCAGACCTATACGGGCGGAATTTTTTAATTCTGTCCGTATAGTTGGTCATTAAACTCTCTGTATCTCGGATAATTTTTTTAGAGAAGGGTCGACAACTATACGACCGCGACTATATGGGTGGAATTTTTAATTCCGGCCGTATAGTTGGTCGTTAAACTCTCGATACCCCAAAAATTATTTCGTCAAAGGCATCGACAACTATACGACCGCAACTATACGGGTGGAATTTTTCGTTCTGGCCATATAGTTGGTCGTTAAACTCCCAGTACCTTTTGTGGATGGAAGTGTTGACGTTGCAATAACTATACGACCGGAACTACATGGCCAGAATTTTTATTCCCGCCGTATAGTTGGTCGTTAAACCTTCTGTGTCCACCAAAATTTCCTATCTCTCCGAGAATTCTTTATTAATCTGAAACTTAATGAAATATCAAGTTTTGATAGAGAAATGTCAGCTTAAATTTTCGACCAACTTTGGTATCATCAATCTTCCTTCTTCTTTGCTAGAGCATGAATTGTTTCTCTTTAACACAATAAAACTAGACTTTTAGCTGGAAATTTTAAAACTTACTCAAACCTTTATTTCACATGGGTTGCCTCTCATGATGCGCTCTTTTATGGTCAATAGCTTGACCGTAGTGCCTCTCATTCTGTCTTGGGTCCATTCTTCTTGTAATTGCCGTTCTTTGTATATCTTCGTTTTATCACTTCTTCGGGGGTGCTCAATTCTATGGTGATTGCTCTTATACCTTCTTTCACCTGATAATGCTTCAAGCGTTGTCCATTTACCACCCATGCGAGAGAGGGTGTTTTTCCTTGGAGCTTCACTGCTCCTGATGGATAGGCTTCTTCAACTACATATGGACCTTCCTATTTCGATCTGATTTTTCCTGGAAACGACTTAAGACGAGAATTATAGAGTAACACTTTGTCTCCACTTTTAAAAAAATTATTCTCTATTTTTCTGTCATGCCATCTCTTAACTTTTTCCTTAAACAACCTAGCATTCTCATAGGCTTCACTTCTAAACTCATCTAAATCATGTATATCTAATAAACGCTTTTCCCCCGCTACTTTGAGATCATAATTTAGATTCTTGATTGCCCAAAAAACTTGGTGTTCTAGTTCTAAAGGTAAATGGCATTCCTTACCATACACCATTTTATAAGGTTTCATACCCATTCGATTTTTGAACGCAGTATGGTATGCCCATAGAGTGTCATTTAACTTGTATGACCAATATTTTCTTGATTTGTCCACCGTCTTCTCGAGTATGGTCTTCAGTTCTCTATTAGAGAGTTCCACTTGACCACTTGTTTGGGGATGATATGGTGAAGCAACGTGGTGAGTTACTCCATACTTGCTGAGGATTTTCCTGAAAGTCCCTTTCATAAAATGAGAACCACCGTCAGTAATTAAAAATCTAGGAACTCCAAACCTGGGGAATATGACATCCTTGATCATCTTCACTGAGGTAGCTGCATCTGCATGATTTGTTGGGATAGCTTCAACCCACTTAGTAACATAGTCAATAGCAATAAGAATATGAGTATAACCATTTGACTCTATAAAGGGTCCCATGTAATCCATTCCCCAAACATCAAAGGGTTCAATTATGAGACTTTAATTCATTTCCATTTCATATCTCCTGCCTATACTACATCTTCTCTGGCAAGCATCGCAGTATTCCACATACCTGTGTGCATCCTTGAGTAAGGTGGGCCAGTAGAATCCGGATTGAAGTACCTTTGCTGTAGTTCTTTTACCTGCATGATGCCCTCCATATGGATTGTCATGACAAGCCTTCAATATCGCATTCATTTCATGATTAGGCACACACTTCCGAATCATTCCGTCAAGCCCATCACGATATAGATACGGATCATATCAAAAATAATATTTAAGATTATTAAAGAATTTCATTCTTTGATTTCTTGACATACCGGGAGGTATAAATTTCGTCGCTAGATAGTTAGCATAATCTACATACCATGGATCAACAATTTCTACTTTTGCTAAATATTCTCCCGGAAATGATTCATTAATAGGTACGGGGTCATTAATTATTCCCTCCATCCTAGAAATATGATCTGCTACAGGATTATCCTTACCCCTCCTATCTACTATTTGCAAATCGTATTCTTGTAGTAATAAAACCCACCTAATCAACCTAGGCTTAGCATCCGTTTTTACAAGGAGGTGACGCAAAGCTTGGTGATCTGTATGAATTATTACCTTAGAATTTATTATGTAAGATCTAAATTTGTCGCAAGCAAAAATTATAGCTAGAAACTCTTTTTATGTAGTAGCATAATGTTTCTAAATCTTATTAAGAGGTCTACTAGCTTAATAAATAACATTCAAATTCTTTCCATCTCGCTGACCTAAAACAGCCCCTAAAGCATAATCACTAGCATCACACATAATTTCAAAAGGTTCATCCCACTTTGGAGATTGCATGATAGGTGCTAAAACTAGTTTATCCTTAAGGTTCTCAAAAGCTGCAATGCAGTCATGATCTAAGTAGAATGGAGTTTCTTTATCAAGAAGATTGGTGAGGGGCATAACTAGCTTGGCAAAATCTTTTATAAACCGCTTATAAAAACCTGCATGTCGTAGAAACATTTTTATGTTTTTAATGTCCTAAGGTATGGGGAGATTTTATATAGCATTTATATTAGTTTTATCTATTTCTATTCCCTTCTTAGAAACTTTGTGCTCGAAAACTTTACCTTCTCTTTCCATGAAATGGCATTATTCCTAATTCCAAACCAAGTTTGATTGCCTGCATCTCTGGAAAACTTTGGTTAGATTGTAGAGGCAATTATCAAAAGTTGTTCCATAAACGACAAAATCATTTGTTAGGACTTCCATAGTCTTCTCAACAAAATCATCAAAAATCTTTAGAACACATTCCTAAAAAGTTGCTGCTGCATTACATAACCCAAACGGAATTAATCTATGAGCATATGTGCCATAAGGACAAGTGAAAGTTGTTTTCTCTTGATTTTCCGGTTGTATGTCAATTTGAGAGTATCCAGAATAACTGTCAAGAAAACAAAAGTAGGAATTATTACTAAGTCTTTCTAAAAATTTATCCATGAATGGTACAGGTTTATGACTTTTCTGTGTCTCATAGTTTAGCTTCCTAAAATCAATGCACATATGATATCCTAAAATTGGTCTAACAGGAACTAGCTCACCATCCTCATTCATAGCATCATCAAGACCACCTTGTCTTGGTATGAAATGAGCCGGGCTAACCCACTTACTGTCAGAAATAGGATATATTATGCGAGCGTCAAGTAAGCGTATAACTTTTTTTCTTACTACTTCCTTCATTTTAGGATTAAGCCTTCTTTGCGTATCTACTACGGGTTTAGCATCATCAATCATGGTAATCTTATGCATTACCATAGATGGATCTATTCCTTTAATGTCACTTAATGTATATCCAAAGGCTTCACGATGCTTAACCAAAACTAAAATGAGTTTATTTGTTTCATTTTCTGATAGATTCTTGCTAATAATAACAGGACATTTATTTTCATTATCTAAAAACTCATACCTCATATTGTCTGGAAGTTTTTTCAATTCTATTGGTGGAGGTTCTTCATCTCCTGTTCTTACCAATTCTTCATAGTCATGTGGATTCTGTGCTTCCGGGATTGAATCAAGGTAATCATCCATGTCTTCTTTCTTCTCATCATCTAGTGGCTCTTCCCAATTAATCAAGCTTCTTTCTAATTCATCCCGTGGAGTACTGAAATGAATTGCTGCTAATTTGGCAATCGTCTTTTCTTCCTTGATATCCTCCACTTCATATGGCCTCTTTATTAGTTTGGCAAAGTGGAATGTCATTTCCTCTTCTCCAAACTTCAGCGAAATAGTTTCCTTCTGATTATCTATTCGAGCTTTGGTGATGGAAACAAAAGGCCTGCCCAAAAGAATAGGACAAAAAGAATCTCGAGGCATATCAACTATATGAAAATAAAGGGGGTACATGAGTGAGCCAATAAAGACATAGATATTTCCGATTACTCCTTCCGGTTTTATACTGGTTCTATTAGAAAATTTGATTATAGTGTCCACCGGTTCCATGTCTAGATTATTTAAATTGTAGCGAAGTTCCTCATAAAGTGATGAAGGCATAATATTTATAGTGGATATTGGTTCACAAATTCCATATAAGAAAGTTAATATATAGGGGTCATGGGTTTGGAAGTTTCGTTACCTCAAACCTTACCTTTGATGATTTCTGAGGTTTCAAGATCTAACATAACCACTTTGTCTTCCACTATTCATGCTTCCATAAGATCCTTCATTATTACATTATTTATATTTGTAGCTTTGGAATTCCTTTCTGGTTTCTTAGGTCTCTTCTTCGTTTGTTCTTCCCCTCTTTGTCTTTTTTCAAAGATCCCCTGTATAGGTATCGAGGAGAACTCTTCCATTTGTGCTCTTGCACGCTTCTTCTCTTCGAGGAATTTACGAGGTTCCCATTCTGTAGGTACCTGCAAATGCCCTGCATAATTCTCAATAATTTTCTTTACTAAGTAAGAATCAATACCTAGGGTTTTAATCATTGTATCTGTCCTCTCATCTGTAAGGAAATCGTTAATGCAAGCATATTCAGAAAAACTATTTGTAATATTTTCCTTATCTTCAAAATTTTCAGTTGCTTCTTTCATTTTTATTATTAGATTCCAAGCCTCATCATAGGTATAAGATAGAAATCTGCCATTAGAAGCAGTATCTAGATTCATTCTATTTTCAATACTTAGCCCTCCATAAAAGGTATGGGTGATTAACCAATCAGGTAAACGATGATGGGGGCAACTATTTAGTTAGCTTTTATACCTTAGATATCCTTCATATAAGCCCTCACTAGGATTATTTTTGAAAATGATAATAATACCTCTCATCCTATGAGCTTTGCTTTAAGAATAATATTTTGATAGGAACTTGGTTGTCAATTCCTCCCAAGTCCTCAGTGCTTCTGCACAAAAAGATCTGTACCATTCGCAAACATTATTAGAGAGAGTTTTTCTAAACAACTGGATTTTAACCATATCAAGATTACAGTCATCGAAAATAAAGGAACTAAGAATGTCTTCAAAGAATTGCAAGTGTCCATATGGACTTTTTTCATTGGTTCCTGCAAATTTCTTAGAATGTAATAACTCAAATAATAAAGGATGGATCTCAACTCCATCCGGATTTATGCTTTTGTTGACAGTTATAAAAGCGTCTGATGGCCCAAAATATATCGAGCTCATTAGGGAACCCCAAGAGGAACGTATGATGAGCACAACAGCAAGTTTTCTCTCAGTTATGAAACCAAGGTTATCAATCCTGTAGGAGCAAGGAAACACCTCCAAGGTGTTGCTAGCTAGACTTTAGCAGGGATCAAAGGAGAATACCACAATACTATGCTTTAATATGCTAAAACAACGCATGATTATTCAAAGGCACATTAAGCAATCTCAATTGTTTATAACATGTTATGTGATACGTTGCAAACGTATCCATAATTTTTGATGTTCCATGCTTGGTTTTTATCTACTTTCTTATGTTTTGTTCCAACTTTGGAGTACTTTCTATACACTTTCTTGGACTAACCTATTAACAAGAGCCATAGTGCCAGCTGTCTGTTTTCTGCTGTTTTTGGTTCTAGGAAAGTCAGAAAATGAATAACTCGGAATTGGACGGGACAAAAGCCAAAGTCAGTTTTTCACCGAGGGACACAAGTAGCCAGAATACGAGACAGAGAGGGGCCAGGGGGCCGCCACACCACCTGGCCGCACGGCCTAGCTTGCCCCGCGCCAGGGGTGGTCTGGCCGCCTTCGGCACCCCCTCGGCCTCCCCTTTCGCCTATAAGATGCCTCCGATACAGAAACCCTAAGTACCCGATCAAAATTCCACGAAAGAGTCTGTAGACGCCGTCATCTCCATCCCTAGATTGGGAGGGATCTGAAGCTCTTCTCGGCACCTTGCCGGAGAGGAGAATTCACCCTGGAGGCCTTCTTCATCATCATGCAAGCCTCCTATGTGATGCGTGAGTAGTTCATCCTTGGACTACGGGTCCATGTAGTAGCTAGATGGCTGGTTCTCCTCCTTTGTGCTATCATGCTTAGATCTTGTGAGCTCCGTTCATGATCCATATCATATATTTGTAATTTCTACATGTTGTGTTTACGGGGATCCGATGGATATTGAGATGCTATTTCAGATCGATTATTGATTCTATCATGTCTTTGTTAATTGTGATCTTGCATGCTTTCCGTTGTTAGTAGCTATCTTGTCCAAGTAGATGCTAGCAACTCCAAGATTTAGTATTTATTATGCTCGATAGTTGGTTCATGCCTCTAGTAATCTGGGGAAGTGACAGAAATCTCTAAGGTACTAGATGTGATGTTGCTACTAGGGAGAAAACAACAATCCTTTGTTCATAGAACAATCATATTATTCACTTTACACGCAATGTGTAATGCAATTATCTGTTGCTTGCAACTTAATACTGGAGGGGGTTCGGATGATAACCTGAAGGTGGATTATTAGTCATAGATGTAGTTCGATTATGGTCTATGTATAATGTTGTAATGCCCAATCGAATCTCAAAGGAGTCAAGATAATTAGTATATGCATATTGCTTTCTCGATGTTTGTCAATTTCCCCACTGTAATTTGTTCACCCAACATGTCATCTACCTTAAGGAGAGCCACCACTAGTGAACTATGGACCCCGGTCCTTTCTTTTATCAGCAATCTACAACCAATTGTGTACTGTTTTGTGTTTACTTTTTGCAAGCTATTACTTTGTTCCACACAATAGGTTTAATCCTTCGTTTTCAACAAAACCGGTGACATTGACAACCTCACTGTAAGTTGGGGGAAAAGTTTTGTGGTTGTGTTGTGCAGGTTTCCACGTTGCTGCTAGCACCGGTAGTGCGCCATGCCAAAGGCTAGCTAGCAACACCTTGGAGGTGTTTCCTTGCTCCTACTGGATTGATAACCTTGGTTTCATAACTGAGGGAAACTTACTGCTGTGCTCATGAGACCTTCCTCTTAGGGTTCCCCAACGAGCATATCCTCTTAGTTGTGTCACTTTAACCTTAATCACCTTCAAGATGCTTATGATAGGGGAAATGAGAGCTGAAAGCTAATAAGTACCATAATTTTTGGAAGCTCTATATGAAACTTGAATCCCTACTTCCTTCTATGAAGGCCTTTATTTTACTTTTATGTTGAGTCCCCACCTTCAATATTTATGCACCTACTTTGAGAGCATAGTGGCCATTCTTAGTTCTATGTGCATTGTCCCAAGACTTGTTGATTGCTGCATAACTTTGATATTGCTTGTTCTTAAACTATTTGTATCTAGTCACTCTTATGAACTTTGAAGGTGTCCTATGCATTTATGTTTTCTACTCTATGAGGGACAAGTTGAATGCCACTATGCTATGTTTTCTTTATGTGAAACAAACAAACGTCTTGCAAAGCATTGTTATTCATGAATCTTTTGTTTGTGCCTTTTCATGTTGCAACATAGTTGCTTTGTCTTATTGTTAGAACTTTGTCTTTCATGTTATTACTGAAGTACTATGATCCCAGCTATCAATGTTTTACAAATACTTTGATCAAGTTTCTGATGGTTAATGTCACCTCAAAAAGTATTCTTTCTTTTTATCACTTACCTACTCGAGGACGAGCATGAGTTAAGCTTGAGGATGTTGATACGTTGCTAACGTATCCATAATTTTTGATGTTCCATGCTTGGTTTTATCTACTTTCTTATGTTTTGTTCCAACTTTGGAGTACTTTCTATACACTTTCTTCGACTAACCTATTAACAAGAGCCATAGTGCCAGCTGCCTGTTTTCTGCTATTTTTGGTTCCAGGAAAGTAAAAAAATGAATATTCTCAGAATTGGAAGGGACAAAAGCCAAAGTCAGTTTTTCACCGAGGGACACAAGGAGCCAGAATACGAGACGGAGAGGGGCCAGGGGGGTGCCACACCACCTGGCCACGTGGCCCTGCCTGTCCCGCGCCAGGGCGTGGTCTGGCCGCCTCCGGCACGCCCTCGGCCTCCCCTTTCGCCTATAAGATGCCTCCGATACGGAAACCCTAAGTACCCGATCAAAATTCCACGAAAGAGTCTGTAGCCGCCGTCATCTCCATCCCTAGATCAGGAGGGATCTGAAGCTCTTCCCGGCACCTTGCCGGAGAGGTGAATTCACACTGGAGGCCTTCTTCATCATCATGCAAGCCTCCGGTGTGATGCATGAGTAGTTCATCCTTGGACTACGGGTCCATGTAGTAGCTAGATGGATGGTTCTCCTCCTTTGTGCTATCATGTTTAGATCTTGTGAGCTCCGTTCATGATCAAGATCATCTATTTGTAATCATACCTATTGTGTTTGCGGGGATCCGATGGATATTGAGATGCTATTTCAGATTGATTATTGATTCTATCATGTCTTTGTTATTTGTGATCTTGCATGCTTTCCGTTGTTAGTAGCTATCTTGGCCAAGTAGATGCTAGCAACTCCAAGAGTTAGTATTTATGCTCGATAGTGGGTTCAGGCCTCTAGTAATCTAGGGAAGTGATAGAAATATCTATGGTACTAGATGTGCTGTTTCCACTAGGGAGAAAACAACAATCCTTTGTTCATAGAACAATCGTATTGTTTACTTTACACGTAATGCGTAATGCAAATATCTGTTGCTTGCAACTTAATACCGGAGGGGGTTCGGATGATAACCTAAAGGTGGATTATTAGTCATAGATGCAGTTGGATTACGATCTATGTATAATGTTGTAATGCCCAATCGAATCTCAAAGGAGTCAAGATGATTAGTATATGCATGCTTTCTTTCTCGATGTTTGTCAATTGCCCCGCTGTAATTTGTTCACCCAACATGTCATCTATGTTAAGGAGAGCCACCACTAGTGAACTATGGAACCGGTCCTTTCTTTTATCTGTTGGAGATATGCCCAAGAGGCAATAATAAAAGTAGTTATTATTATATCTTTGTGTTTATGATGAAGGTTTACATCCCATGCTATAATTTTATTATTAGGAAACACTAATACATGTGTGTTTTGTAAACATAAGAGAGTCCCTAGTAAGCCTCTTGTTGAACTAGCTTGTTGATTAATTGATGATCATGGTTTCCTGATCATGGACATTAGGATGTGATTAATAACAAGGTTATGTCATTAGGAGAATGATATGATGGACACACACCCATAGTAAGCGTAGCATAAAGATCAAGTCATTAAGTTCGTATTCCTGTAAGCTTTTAAATGCATAGTAACCTAATCCTTCGACCATGAGGTTGTGTTAATCACCATCACCGGATGGGTGCTTTGATGACATCAAACACCGCTTCGTAACTGGGTGGTCATAAAGGTGTCATTGGGTATTCTGAAAGTACGTGTTGAAGCGCATGGACCAAGATTGGGATTTTGTCCATCCATATGATGGATAGATATGCTCTGGTACCTCTCGGTGGAATGTCATCTAGTTAGCTTGCAAGCATGTGACTGGGTCACAAAGGGATGACATATCACGGAACGAGTAAAGAATATTATCAGTAACGAGGTAGAACTAGGTATGGAGATGCCAACGATCAAACCTCGGATAAGTATAGTATCGCGTGACAAAGGGAATTGGTTTCGTATGTAAATGGTTCAATCGATCATGAAGTCATCGTTGAGTATGTGGGAGCCATTATGGATCTCCAGGTCCCGCTGATGGTTATTGATAGGAGATGTGTCTCTGTCATGTCTACATATTCACGAACCGTAGGGTGACACACTTAAGGTTCGAAGTTGTTTTAAGTAGATATGGAATGTGCGTTGGAGACCGAATGTTGTTCGGAGTCTCGGAATGGATCCGAGACATCATGAGGAGATCCGGAATTGACCGGAGAATAAGATTCATATATTGGGGATCATTTTCTGAGTTAGGAAATGTTCCGGAGTATTTGTATGAGGATTCTAGAAGGTTTCGGAATGTTCCGGAAGGTTCTGGAAGGTTTCTTGGAGTTTGCTTGAAAACCAAGGAAGGGATCAAGGAGTCCTGGTGGGTCAAGACTAGGAGTCGTGGGGGAGGAGGACTCCTCCCCCCTCCCCAATCCACCGGCCTAGGAGGTGGGGAGTCCTACTAGGACTCCCCCTCCCAAGGCGCCCTCCCCCCTTTAAATAGAGGGGCACGGGCGCCCCCTCCAAGCTCTCCTCTACAACACCCAATCTCCGCCGCCTCTCTCCTCCTCCTTTCTTCTGCACAGGCATAGGCGAAGCCCTGCAGAATTCTCTACTCCACCACCACCACCACGCCGTCGTGCTGCTGGGATTCCGTGGAGAAGATCTACTACCTTCGCTGCTCGCTGGAACGAGAAGAGGAAGGTCTGCTTCGACTCCGCACGTGTGACCGACTGCGGAAGCGCTGCCGAAACGCGGCGCCGGAAGGATCGTCCACTTGACCGACAGCGGAACCGCTGCCAGAACGCGACGCCGGAAGGATCGTCCACACGATCTTGAGATCGGCAAGGGATCGACTACATCAATCACGAGATCTAATCTCGTTAACGCTGTCGGATCTACGAGGGTTAGTTCCTATCTATCTCGTTGCACATGTCTAATAGATTAGATCTTGGCTTTTATCTAGATTAGATCTGGGTTTTGTTCGTTCTTGCGGTAGAATTTTTTTGTTTTCCATGCTACGTACCCATCAGTGGTATCAGAGCCGTATCTATGCGTAGATCTGTTGCACGAGTAGAACATAATGTTTTTGTGGGCGTTGATGCTTTTGTTGTCGGTGTCTTAGCGTGTACTTTGCATCTTGCGGCATGGTGGGATGAAGCGGCTCGGGCTAACATTACATGTCATCGTACATGGGACTTGCTCCACGCTTGACGTGCAACTTGCTTTGCACAAGTGGCTTTGCGGGTGTCTGTCTCTCCCACCATAGTTAAGATTCAATTTACAATGAGCATCTGACAACACTTGTATCAACATTGTGGTCCTTGTTCGTAGGTAAGATCGGTCTTATGCGAAAGCCCCAAACCACGTAAAACATGCAAAGAAAATTAGAGGCGTCTAACTTGTTTTTGCAGGGGTTTTGTGATGTGATATGGCCATCATGTGATTGTGATTGTATTTGATGTATGCAATGATCCTTGTTGTAATATGGCAACCAACAGGAGCCTAATGGTTGTCTTTAATTCTGTTAAGACCTGCGTGTCTATTCATCTTGTAATAGCTTTATTCCAAGTAGTTGTAATAGTTGCTGGTGATGATGGACAACCATGAAGCGGCGCCACTGACCTTGACGCAATGCTGGTGATGATGGAGATCATGTTCGTGCTTTGGAGATGGAGATCAAAGGCGCAAGAAGAAAAGGCCATATCATATCACACTAATTATGAATTGCCTGTGATGTTAATCCTTTATGCATCTTGTATTGCTTAGATCACGACGATAGCATTATAAGATGATCCCTCTCACTAAATATCAAGTAATAAAGTGTTCACCCTTAGTTGGCACCGTTGCTAAGACTCGTCGTTTCGAAGCATCTCGTGATGATCGGATGTGATAGATTCTACGTGTGCATACAACAGGTGCAAGCCAGATTTGCACATGCGGAAACTAAGGTTATCTTGACGAGCCTAGCATGTACAGACATGGTCTCGGAACACGGAATACCGAAAGGTAGAGCATGAGTCATATAAATGATATGATGAACATGAAGATTGTTCGCCGATGAAACTACATCTTCTCTCGTGAAGATCGGACTTGGTGTAGTGGACTTGGTTCGTGTGATCACTAAAACAATGTGAGGGATGTTGTTTTGAGTGGGAGTTCACCTAGTTAACTTAAGTATTAAATTTGAACTCAATTTGTCATAAACTTAGTCTAAACTACTTGCAAATTGTTGTAGATTATGGCAACCCCCTCCATCAATTTCAATGCGTTCCTAGAGAAAGAAAAGCTTAAGAACAATGGAAGCAATTTCACGGACTGGTTCCGTGGACTGAAGATCGTCCTCAGGGCTGGTCAGTTGACCTATGTGCTCGAAGCACCGCTAGGTGACCCACCTGCAGATGATGCCACCGATGACGTAAAGAATGTTTACGCCACTCGGAAAAATCATTACTCCACAGTTCAGTGTGCCATCCTGTACGGTTTAGAAGTGGAGCTCTAGAAGCGTTTTGAGCACCACGACCCGTTCGAGATCATTAAGGAGCTCAGGCTAATTTTTGAGAGTCGCGCAGCCATGCAGAGCTATGAGGTCTCCGAAAAGTTCTTTAACTGTAAGATGGAAGAGGGAAGTTCCGTCAGCGAGCACGTGCTCACCATGTCTGGGTACGGAAATAAGCTCCAAGAGTTGGGAATATCGATTCCTAATGAATTGGGGATTCACCGCCTCTTTCAATCACTGCCACCAAGTTACAAGAACTTTGTGATGAACTACAACATGCACTGCATGAACAAGACGTTGCCTGAACTGTCATCCATGCTGAAAACTGCTGAAGTGGAGATCAAGAAGGAGCACCAAGTGTTGATGGTCAATAAGACCACCAATTTCAAGAGACGGGGCAAGCCTAAGAACAAGGGCAACTTCAAGAAGTACGGCAAGAAAGCTGCCGCACCTGCTAAGAAGCCCAAGGCTGGTCCTAAGCCTGAAACTGAGTGCTTCTACTGCAAGGGTGCTGGTCACTGGAAGCGTAACTGCCCCAAGTACCTGGCGGATCTGAAGAACGGCAACATCAAGAAGAAAGGTATATTTGATATATGTGTTATAGATGTGTATCTTACTAGTAATCGTAGTAGTGCCTGGGTATTTGATACTGGTTCGGTTGCTCATATTTGTAACTCGAAACAGGAGCTGCGGAATAAACAAAGACTGGCAAGAGACGAGGTGACGATGCGCGTTGGAAATGGCTCCAAGGTTGATGTGATCACCGTCGGCACGCTCCCTCTACATCTACCTTCGGGATTAGTTTTAAATTTAAATAACTGTTATTTGCGTTAAGCATGAACATTATATCTGGATCTTGTTTATTGCGAGACAGTTACTCTTTTAAGTCCGAGAATAAAGGTTGTTCAATTTATATGAGTAATATCTTTTATGGTAATGCACCTGAGATGAATGGTTTATTCTTACTAAATCTCGATAGTAGTGATACACATGTTCACAACATAGATGCTAAACGAATAAAATTGAATGATAATTCTACATACATGTGGCACTGTCGTCTTGGTCACATTGGAGTGAAGCGTATGAAGAAACTCCATTCTGATGGACTTCTTGAATCACTTGATTTTGAATCACTTGAAAGATGCGAAGCATGTCTAATGGGAAAAATGACTAAGACTCCATTCTCTGGTACAATGGAGCAAGCTACAGACTTATTGGAAATAATACATACCGATGTGTGCGGTCCGATGAGTGTAGCATCGCGTGGTGGATATCGTTATGTTCTCACTTTCACGGATGACTTAAATAGATATGGGTATGTCTACTTTATGAAACATAAGTCCGAAACTTTCGAGAAGTTTAAGGAATTTCAAAGTGAAGTGGAAAATCATCGTAACAAGAAGATTAAATTTCCGCGTTCTGACCGCGGAGGTGAATATCTGTGTTATGAGTTTAGCATGCATTTAAAGAAATGTGGAATACTTTCACAGTTGACACCGCCGGGAACACCACAGCGTAATGGTGTGTCCGAACGTCGTAATCGAACTCTCTTAGATATGGTTCGGTCTATGATGTCTCTTATAGATTCACCGTTATCATTTTGGGGCTATGCATTAGAGACAGCCGCATTCACTTTAAATAGGGCACCATCTAAATCCGTTGAAACGATACCGTACGAATTGTGGTTTGGTAAGAAACCTAAGTTGTCGTTCCTTAAAGTTTGGGGTTGCGAAGCATATGTAAAGAAGTTACAACCTGATAATCTAGAACCCAAAGCGGAGAAATGCGTCTTCATAGGATACCCTAAAGAAACAATTGGGTATACCTTCTATCATAGATCCGAAGGCAAAGTTTTCGTTGCAAAGAATGGATCCTTTCTTGAGAAGGAGTTTCTCTCGAAGGAGGTGACTGGAAGGAAAGTAGAACTCGATGAGGTTATTGAACTTTCTCTCGGATTTGAGAGTAGCGCAGCACCGGAAGATGTTTTGTGCCGCCTCCACCAATTGGAGAGGAAGCTAATGATAATTATCATGAAACTTCAAACGAAGTTACTACCGAACCTCGCAGGTCAACGAGGGTTCGTACCACTCCTGATTGGTATGACTCTGCCTTGAACGTCATGTTGGTGGACAACGCTGATGACCCTGCGACGTATGAAGAAGCTATGGTGAGCCCAGATTCCGACAAATGGCTAGAAGCCATGAAATCCAAAATGGGTTCCATGTACGAAAACCAAGTGTGGACTTTGGTGGACTTACCGGATGGCCATAAGGCTGTCGAGAACAAATGGATTTTCAAGAGAAAAACAGATGCTGATGGTAATGTTACCGTCTATAAAGCTCGACTTGTCGCGAAAGGGTTCCGACAAATTCAAGGAGTTGACTATGATGAGACTTTCTCACCAGTAGTGAAGCTAAAGTCTGTGAGGATTTTGTTAGCAATTGCTGCATATTTCGATTATGAGATTTGGCAAATGGATGTAAAAACGGCGTTCCTTAATGGTGACATTGAGGAAGAGTTGTATATGGTACAACCCAAGGGTTTTGTCGATCCTAAAGATGCTGACAAGGTATGCAAACTTCAGCGCTCCATTTATGGACTGAAGCAAGCATCCCAGAGTTGGAATCAACGTTTTGATAAAGTAATCAAAAACTTTGGATTTATACAAACTTATGGAGAAGCTTGTATTTACAAGAAAGTGAGTGGGAGCTCTGTAGCATTCCTAGTACTATATGTAGATGACATATTGTTGATTGGGAATGATATAGAACTTCTTAATAGCGTCAAAACCTATTTGAATAATAGTTTTTCGATGAAGGATCTTGGCGAAGCGGCATATATTCTAGGCATCAAGATTTATAGAGATAGATCAAGACGCCTAATAGCGCTTTCACAAAGTACATACCTGGACAAAGTTCTAAAGAAGTTTAGAATGGAAGATAGCAAGAAAGGGTTCGTGCCCATGTTGTCAGGTAAGACCTTGAGTAAAACTCAAAGTCCAGCTACGACAGAAGATAGAGAGAAAATGAATAATATTCCCTATGCCTCGGCCATAGGTTCTATCATGTATGCCATGCTGTGTACAAGACCGGATATAGCACATGCTGTTAGTTTTACTAGCAGATATCAAAGTGATCCTGGAATGTAGCACTGGACAGCGGTCAAGAATATCCTAAAGTACCTAAATAGGACTAAGGATATGGTTCTTTCTTATGGAGGTGATGAACAGCTTGTTGTAAACGGTTACACCGATGCTAGTTGGAACACCGATCCGGATGACTCGAAGTCACAGTCGGGATACGTATTGATTTTGAATGGTGCTGCAGTGAGCTGGAGGAGTGTGAAGCAAAGCGTTGTGGAGAAATCTTCAACTGAATCGGAATACATAGCTGCTTCGGAGGCTGCACAAGAAGCCGTTTGGATGAAGGAATTCATTACTGAACTTGGCGTGGTTCCCAGTGTGTTGGACCCGATGGCCATCTACTGTGACAACACAGGTGCCATAGCTAATGCACAGGAGCCAAGGTCACATAGCAAGCTGAAGCACATCAAGCTATGTTTCCACGCTATTCGCGAGTATGTCCGAGATGGTGACATAAAGATTTGCAAAGTACACACTGATCTGAATGTGGAAGATCCGTTGACTAAACCTCTCCCTAGGGCAAAGCATGACCAACACCAGAACGCCATGGGTGTTCGGTATATTACCTTGTAATCTAGATTATTGACTCTAGTGCAAGTGGGAGACTGTTGGAGATATGCCCAAGAGGCAATAATAAAAGTGATTATTATTATATCTTTGTGTTTATGATGAATGTTTACATCCCATGCTATAATTGTATTATTAGGAAACACTAATACATGTGTGTTTTGTAAACATAAGAGAGTCCCTAGTAAGCCTCTTGTTGAACTAGCTTGTTGATTAATTGATGATCATGGTTTCCTGATCATGGACATTAGGATGTGATTAATAACAAGGTTATGTCATTAGGAGAATGATATGATGGACACACACCCAAGTAAGCGTAGCATAAGATCAAGTCATTAAGTTCGTATTGCTGTAAGCTTTTAAATGCATAGTAACCTAATCCTTCGACCATGAGGTTGTGTTAATCACCATCACCGGATGGGTACTTTGATGACATCAAACACCGCTTCGTAACTGGGTGGTCATAAAGGTGTCATTGGGTATTCTGAAAGTATGTGTTGAAGCGCATGGACCAAGATTGGGATTTTGTCCATCCATATGACGGATAGATATGCTCTGGGCCCTCTCGGTGGAATGTCATCTAGTTAGCTTGCAAGCATGTGATTGGGTCACAAAGGGATGACATATCACGGAACGAGTAAAGAGTACTTATCAGTAACGAGGTAGAACTAGGTATGGAGATGCCAATGATCAAACCTCGGATAAGTATAGTATCGCGTGACAAAGGGAATTGGTTTCGTATGTAAATGGTTCAATCGATCACAAAGTCATCGTTGAGTATGTGGGAGCCATTATGGATCTCCAGGTCCCGCTGATGGTTATTGATAGGAGATGTGTCTCTGTCATGTCTACATATTCACGAACCGTAGGGTGACACACTTAAGGTTCGAAGTTGTTTTAAGTAGATATGGAATGTGCGTTGGAGACCGAATGTTGTTCGGAGTCTCGGAATGGATCCGGGACATCACGAGGAGATCCGGAATTGACCGGAGAATAAGATTCATATATTGGGGATCATTTTCTGAGTTAGGAAATGTTCCGGAGTATTTGTATGAGGATTCTAGAAGGTTTCGGAATGTTCCGGAAGGTTCTGGAAGGTTTCTTGGAGTTTGCTTGAAAACCAAGGAAGGGATCAAGGAGTCCTGGTGGGTCAAGACTAGGAGTCGTGGGGGAGGAGGACTCCTCCCCCCTCCCCAATCTGCCGGCCTAGGAGGTGGGGAGTCCTACTAGGACTCCCCCTCCCAAGGCGCCCTTCCCCCTTTAAATAGAGGGGCACGGGCGCCTCCTCCAAGCTCTCCTCTACAACACCCAATCTCCGCCGCCTCTCTCCTCCTCCTTTCTTCTGCACAGGCATAGGCGAAGCCCTGCAGAATTCTCTACTCCACCACCACCACCACGCCGTCGTGCTGCTAGGATTCCGTGGAGAAGATCTACTACCTTCGCTGCTCGCTGGAACGAGAAGAGGAAGGTCTGCTTCGACTCCGCACGTGTGACCGACTGCGGAAGCGCTGCCGAAACGCGGCGCCGGAAGGATCGTCCACTTGACCGACAGCGGAACCGCTGCCAGAACGCGACGCCGGAAGGATCGTCCACACGATCTTGAGATCGGCAAGTGATCGACTACATCAACCACGAGATATAATCTCGTTAACGCTTTTGGATCTACGAGGGTTAGTTCCTATCTATCTCGTTGCACATGTCTAATAGATTAGATCTTGGCTTTTATCTAGATTAGATCTGGGTCTTGTTTGTTCTTGCGGTAGAATTTTTTTGTTTTCCATGCTACGAACCCATCATTATCATCAATCTACAATCAACTGTTTACTGCTTTCTATTTACTTTCTACAAACTATTACTTTCTTCCACATGATACGTTTAATCCTTTGTTTTCAGCAAAACCGGTGAGATTGACAACCTCACTGTAAGTTGGGGCAAAGTTCTGTGGTTGTATTGTGCAGGTTTCAACGTTGCTGCTAGCACCGGTAGTGCGCCCTGCCAAAGGCTAGGTAGCAACACCTTGGAGGTGTTTCCTTGCTCCTACTGGATTGATAACCTTGGTTTCATAAACGAGGGAAACTTACTGCTATACTCGTCATACCTTCCTCTTGGGGTTCCCCAACGAGCTCGTTAATACACGAGTCAGCATCATGCTACAGCAAAGATCACTAAGCATAAAACCAAAACAATATCAAGCATGGCATGACAAAGCATAGGCCATAGTCAAAAACAAGCTCTCTTTACCACTTAAGCATGAACTTTCCTAGTCTTTTCCAATCCAAACCAAACTATTTGAAAACCAATGTATGAAAGAGGGGGTCCAACTAATTTATTCATCAAACTAAGAAAACCAAGCAGACGAAAAACCAAAACGAAAACAAAAAATAAGATGCTCCAAGAACAACACAACTGTGCATGAAACAATAAAAATGAAGTGTTTGGAAGAAACCTGGGATTTTTATTGATGAAGAAGGGGATGCCTTGGGCATCCCCAAACTTTGACACTTGTACCTCTTGAATATTTCTTGGGGTGACACGAGGTGGCATCCCCAAGCTTGAGCTTTAGTCCATTCTTCATCTCATTACATCATTCCTTCCATACACCTGAAAATTTTCTTCATACAAAACTTCACACAATCTTTATTAGCAACATTAGTGCACTCAAGATAACAAGTCTTTAGGTTCAGTTTCAACATCAATAAAACTTCCATTAAAACACCAGCTACTGTAGAACTTCCCTCAAAAAGCTCAATTCCCCAAAAGAACTCAAAAAGAACCAACAAGAAGCAAATGCAAATAATGGCAGAAATCTGTCAAAACTGACCAGCAGGTAAAAACCAATTTTTTCGAAGACCTTCTGTTGCTAAAATGAAAAAGTGTTGAACTAACGAAAGTTATATAACAACCTGGGGCACAAGCACAAAAATTCACGCCTCAAAATGACGTATAGATATTTTACAAGAATGTTTACGGTGACGCACAGAAATCTGTTTCGGGACAGCAACTTTCCCAATCATTACTTCTCTCTCATTAGAGGTTACCGCACAAAAAGCAAATAAAAAGGATAAGGAGCGGTTATTACTGAAGTAATAACTTCCAAGACTCATCTAAAACTTTTGGGTTATCTCCCAATAAGTACTTTTCTTTAACGCCTTTAAGTTAGGCATACGAAGCAAGAAAAAGAATCAAGTGTTCTCAAATGAAGAAGCATTAAGATTAATACCAAATATATCTTCAACAAGGCAAGGTATCTCATCCAAATAAGTTCTAGAGGATCCTCTCTCAACGCTCTTGGGTTCACTATTTTCATCAAACGGGTTTTCGGGAACAATCCAACCAAGATTCTTTTCTATGGCTTCATGCATTGCTACAAGTTTGAAGGGTATTGGTATCTTAATTTCCTCTCCATTAGGTTCGGTTTTGTTCATATTTTCTCGTGTACCAACAACATCTACACATGAGCCTAGCATATTAAAACGTGCAAAGACTTTTCTAGCTTCCTTGGCAACATCATAGAATTCCTTAAGCAAAGTTTCTATAATAAAATATCTCTTTTCAGGGTCCTCAATTTCTCTAAGTTTAAGATACATTACTTGCATTAAGGGGTTAAGGTTAACAAACCTAGCTTCCAACATGTGAACTAAAGAAGCTGCAGAAATTTCATAGTTTGGAGCAAGTTCTGCAAGGGATCTATCCTCAATATCCTCATGTTTACTAACATGATTAAAGAATTCTCCAATATTACCTTTTCCAATAATAGAGCCACTACCTATTGAAAGGTCTTTCAGAGTGAATTTAGGGATCAACATGGTGCTAATAAAGAGGTAACAACTATAGAAAGACTTAATTTTTGTGTGTTTTTAATAAACAAAGCAAATTAGTAAAACTAATTTTGTGTGTGTTTTTGATAAAGAAACAAGCAAACAAAGCAGAAATAAACTAAGCAAAACCAAAACAACAAAGAAAAGAGATTGGTTATGGGGTACTCCCCTTGTGAAGATGTCCTTGACTCCCTGGCAACGGCGCCAGAAAAATAGCTTGATGGCCCAAAATATATCGAGCTCGTTGGGGAACCCCAGGAGGAAGGTATGATGAGCACATCAGCAAGTTTTCCCTCAGTTATGAAACCAAGGTTATCAATCTAGTAGGAGCAAGGAAACACCTCCAAGGTGTTGCTAGCTGGACCTTCGCAGGGCGCACTACCGGTGCCAGCAGCAACGTGGAAACCTGCACAACACAACCACAGAACTTTGCCCCCAACTTATAGTGAGGTTGTCAATCTCACCGGTTTTGCTGAAAACTTAGGATTAAACGTATTGTGTGGAAGAAAGTAATAGCTTGCAGAAAGTAAACACAAAACAGTAAACAATTGGTTTTAGATTGCTGATAAAAGAAAGGACCGGCGTCCAAGTTCACTAGTGGTGGCTCTCCTTAAGATAGATGACATGTTGGGTGAACAAATTACAGTGGGGCAATTGACAAACATCGAGAAAGCAATATGCATATACTAATCCTCTTGACTCCTTTGAGATTTGCTTGGGCCTTACAACATTATACATAGGCCATAATCCAACTGCATCTATGACTAATAATCCACCTTCAGGTTATCATTCGAACCCCCTACAGTATTAAGTTGCAAGCAACAGATAATTGCATTACGCATTGCGTGTAAAGTAAACAATATGATTGTTCTATGAACAAAGGATTGCTGTTTTCTCCCTAGTAGCAACAACACATCTAGTACCTTAGAGATTTCTGTCACTTCCCTAGATTACTAGAGGCATGAACCCACTATCGAGCATAAATACTAACTCTTGGAGTTGCTAGCATCTACTTGGCCAAGATAGCTACTAACAACGGAAAGCATGCAAGTTCACAAATAAAAAAGACATGATAGAATCAATAATCAATCTGAAATAGCATCTCAATATCCATCGGATCCCCGCAAACACAACATGTAGGAATTACAAATAGATGATCTTGATCATGAACGGAGCTCACAAGATCTAAGCATGATAGCACAAAGGAGGAGAACCAGCCATCTAGCTACTACATGGACCAGTAGTCCACGACTGAACTACTCACGCATCACACCGGAGGCTTGCATGGTGATGAAGAAGGCCTCCAGGGTGAATTCTCCCCTCCGACAGGGTGCCGGGAAGAGCTTCAGACCCCTCCCGATCTAGGGATCGAGATGACGGCGGCTACAGACTTTTTCGTGGAATTTTGATCGGGTACTTAGGGTTTCTGTATTGGAGGCATCTTATAGGCAAAAGGGGAGGCCAAGGGGGTGCCGGAGGCGGCCAGACCACCCCCTGGCGCGGCCAGGCTGGGCCGTGCGGCCAGGTGGTGTGGCGCCCCCTGGACCCTCTCCGTCTCGTATTCTGGCTCCTTGTGTCCGTCGGTGAAAAACTGACTTTGGCTTTTGTCCCGTCCAATTCCGAGAATATTCATTTTCTGACTTTCCTGGAACCCAAAACAACAGAAAACAGGTAGCTGGCACTGTGGCTCTTGTTAATAGGTTAGTCCAAGAAAGTGTATAGAAAGTACTCCAAAGTTGGAACAAAGCATAAGAAAGTAGATAAAAACCAAGCATGGAACATCAAAAATTATGGATACGTTTGCAACGTATCAGCGTCCATGGGCGAACCCATTTTCCTTACTGCCTCAAGCTGATTTAAATGCTGAGTGTTGTCCATTATTGTGGTCCTACAACTCAAGTAAAAATTAGTACAATGAAAGTAAATAACTAAAAGTAAAGTGACTTATAGCGCTAAGCTCCCCGGCAACGACGCCAAAAAATAGCTTGATGAATGCAAGTGCACAAATCGTTTATAGCTAGTTTCGAAATAAAGATATCGATCCCATAGGAAGCAGTAGGCCAAAGACTAAAATGCTTTTAACTATAACTAAATGGAGTACTTAAGAAATAACTTTAAGATGCAAGGAAAGTAAAGTTGTTTTTGGGTTTTGGTTGAACAAGGTGATTTAAAGTAAAGAAAAACTTAATGCAGAAAGTAAGAATCACGTGTGTAATAGAACTTTGGAACTACAATAGGGAAAAGACGTTCTCAGGGATTAGTGGATCCACCGCTAGCATTTTAGACTAAGTAAATGAGAGTATTATAACGAATATTCTCATAATGTGTATGTATATGGGAGGAGCTCCATACATGGACGAATAGCCAGCAACCGCTTCACACATCATCCTCATAACCACAACAGACAATAACCGACAACCATCGCGTTACTGCGCTATTAAGGGATTTCTCCCATGGCATGGACATGCTTTGTGAGTTCTCCTTGATTCCCCAAGTTAGTGCATAAGGAATGACAACGACTTTATAATCACAGTAAGTGCTATCATCCCTCCGTCTACCAACAAGTAATCCCCTTCATCGAGTTCCCATAGGAGGCAAATATTATGGAGGTGCACAACTCCCAATATCAAGATGAAGACAATTAACACATACACATAATGATGTATAATATAATAATCTCTATCTCATCTTAGTTATATGCTAGGGTTGCTCCATCTCTGAAAGAACTAGAGATCTACTCAGACATGGAGGCAATCAACATCATAGCAATGGTAATGGAAACAATCATAAATGAATAGTACTTGTATAAATCCACAATGAGTATAGGAATTACAACAAGATCTAGACAAGATGTAGATGGGATGGATGGAGATGGTGGTGATGCATCGGTGGATGATGAAGACGATGCCTTAGCCTCCCGGATCTACGCATGGCGAAGATGGATCCCTTGTGGATGAGTTCCCCCTCTAGATGCCTTCCGGAGGTGAGGTTTCTGCGATTTATAGGTGTTCTGTATGTCGTCTCCCTGAACCAATTGCACAGGGTGAAACTATTTGACGAGGCGGAGGCGGCGCCAGCTATACGGCCGGAAAATTTCTCCGCCCGTATAGTTGGTCATTGAACTCCCTGTTTCCTTTGTTCGCTTATGGTTTTCTTCTAGTATTATTAATATTTCCCAAATAAGAGATTTACATTGTTTTTGACTCCTTTTCTCCATAGTACAGCTGCTCCAAGAATTGTATGCATCGGATCCATCATCTGTCCTGATCCTGGCAAAAAAAGACATAAAATGTGCACGCGAGCGCCGTAAAATACCAAGATCCTACATCTACAATGTAAAATAATAATGTAAAACATGATGCAAATATGCACTCATCAGTTCCCACATATTCAACGAAGTTCTTTTATTGGTTTAACCATGATATCAAGGATTCAATTAATCCGGTAGACGATCCCCTTTGTCTCCCGATATTTTACTTGCCTAAGATTCGATCATCGATATCACTATACCTAGTTCAATCTTCTTACCAGCAATTTCTATTTACTCATACCGTGGTATAGTATCCACGTGACCAGACATATTAGTCACATGATTGCAAGCTCTTAGGATGCTATACTACCGAGAGGGCCAGGATATATCTTACACTCTGACTCTATCATACGGAGGAAAAAAAATCCTAGTCTTGATTTATGCAACCCAACCAACACCATCGGAGATGCATGCCTGAAAGTCAACTTTATAATCAACTAGTTATAGAGTGGCGTTTGATGTCCACAAGGTATTCCTCCAAGACTCCGATGCCCGGGAGTAACATGATCTCATGGTCTAAGGAAACTAAACTTGACATATTCAGAAAGCAATATCAATCAAACTAGACGACGTGATCAGAAGCTATACTTATTATTTGGGTCTATCCATCGCATCATTCTATGTATATCCTATTACTAATCAACATCATATGTTCATGGCTTAGAATCCTTAACCATCATTTGACCAATGAGATAGTTGAATAGAGGCTCACTAGGCACACAATGTTCTTTATAACTCTACACAAGTATTACGATTCTAGTTAATTGAATTTTAGCATAGAGAATAAAAAATTATCATGAATACATAAATATTAACAGTAACAAATTTATTATTGTATCTAGGGCATATTTCCAACAATTGCAACGTAGGTGCTCTTTTTGCGCTTGGCGTGAAAGCTTGATGACCTCGTCATCAAGAACTAGGATACATTCATCACTAGTAGGAGCCTCCATGAAAACTTAGTCCTTGATCGCCAGTCTATGCGTCTCCTACATCACCTCGATGCGCCATGAGTGCTGCTCAAGCTCGATCTTGCTCAAGCGTTTGACACCATCTTGTGGGTGTTCTTGTTTAAGGTGCTATGATGATATGGCTTCGACGAAAAGTTATTTGAGTGGATGACTGTATTGCTCTCCTCCGTGAGCACACACATCATGATTAATGGAGCACCAGGGCCACCCTTCTAGCATCACCACAAACTATGGCAGGGTGATCCATTATGCCACAACTGTTTGTGCTAACAGTATATGCGCTTGGCTTGCCTGATTGCGCAAGCTGCGACACTAAACATCCTACAACCGCTGCACCTCCGACACACAATTCGGTGATCTCGCTCTGCGATGATGATGTTTCCCTATTTTACCACCCCACTCCGCCTGCTATCATAGCTATCAAAGTGATCCTTAATTGTTTGGCCAAGCTTCTCTGCACTTCTGGTGAACTATGCCAAAATTTTATCTATGCTACTACATTGCAAGGACGGAGACTCCATGGTGATCACAGACTCGCTGGGCTTCCAATTTGTAGACCTCCTGTTGACCTACCTGGGAATTCCCTTAATGGTAGGATGACCCACTAGTGCACAACTGCAACCGATGGTGATCACCAACGCAACAAACATGCTACCTACATGAAAATAGAAGCTCATGAACAGAGTAGGAAGGCTTGGGCTTGTCAAGTCAGTACCAGCAACCATCCCAATCCACCAGCTCATGGTTCTTCCCCACCAAAGAAGATCACCAAGCTATTTGAGAAGATTGAACATGGATTTATGTGGCAAGGAAGGGCTGGGGCCAATGGACGCAATTTCCATGTAAACTGCAGCATTGTGTACCGTTCTCTCTCCCACGGCGGCCTCGACATTCAGGATGTGGAGCAAGCAGGGCTAGCACTACGCCTACATTTGCATTGGTATATTAGGATGGATGGAGGGAGCACGTGGAGTGTCCTAGGCCTCCATTTAGCCAACTAGGAGCATTGCTTGTTCTTTCGCCTCCACCTAGATGATTGATACGTCCATTTTGCATCACTATTCTATGTCTTAATTCACTATTATTCATTGATATATTTCGTATTGAGAGGTGATACTTATGTTATTTCATCTGTTTTTGCATGGTTGATGACTTTTGGAGCATGGACCGCTGCAGTCCGGATTCTGATGGAAAAGATGCTATTTCGAGGCAAAATTCGCGAAGATCAGAAAATCCGAGAAAATATACGGAAAATCCTATTTTTCCAGAAGACTAAGGATGCCAGAAGATGGATTGGAGGTGGGCCACAGGGGGCCCACACCACCCCATGGCGCGGGCAAGCCCAGGCCGCGCCAGGGAGTGGTGTGTCCACCCTGGCTCACTCCAGCCTCTCCCCTCTAGCGTATATCAACCTCCCGAAACCCTAAGACTCGGGGAGCAACCACAGAAAGATTCCGCCGCCTCTGCGGGGCGGAAAACACCGAGAGAGAAAGATCTCTCCGGCGGACAGATTTCTGCCGGGGGAATTCCTTCCCGGAGAGGGAAGATCGTCGCCATCAACACCACCATCAAGCTGGACTTCATCGGGATCATCATCATCACCATCAGCACCCTCATCACCATCTCCATATTGCTGTAACAATTGAGTTGAATCTTGCATTAGTTCATAGGGGAAACTTTCCCGGTGTTGATTACTCTTTGTAGTTGATGCTATTGAGTGAACCATTGAATTATTGTTTATGTTCAGATTGTTATACATCATTATTCCATCTCTGATCATGATCCATATGATGTCTTGTGAGTAGTTCGTTTTGTTCTTGAGGACATGGGAGAAGTCATGTTGTTAGTAGTGGAGTTATGTTGAGAAAGATTCAATAGTTTGATATTTAAGTTGTGGTGTACTTCTTCTAGTGGTGTCATGTGAACGTCGACTACATGACACTTCACCTATATGGGCCCAGGGGAATGCATTGTGTATTTGGCTACTAATCGTAGGGGTTGCCGGAGTGACAGAAACCTGAACCCCCGTTAGGAAACCATTGCACAAGGGACGTAAGGGTCTTAGAGTTTAAAGCTATGGTTAGGTTTCTACCTTAATTACTTTCTTGTACTTACGGATGTTTGCAAGGGGTATAATCACAAGTATGTATTAGTCTTGGATGGGGTGGTACATTAGCACAGGTTCACCCACACAACACTTAGCAAGCTAAAGAAGATTAATCAACTATATGAAGCGAAAGCACTTGATAGTCTTCCCATGTGTCCTCGAGAACGTTTGGTCATCTATAGAAATACAACCGACTTGTCCTTTGCTGCATACAGGATTGGGCCACTTGCTGCATTCATTCTTACTGTCTTTTATTTACTCGTACTTTGTTTACTTGCTTTATCGAAAACCCCTAAAAATCTGTTTGCTAAGTATTTGCAGAGAATTCCTGATCCATACCACTAGCCAGCACCTTCTGCTCCTCGTTGCGTTCAACATTCTTACTTATGGAAAATACTGCGATACACCCCTGATGACCCACAAGTATAGGGGGTGTATCGCAGTATTTTCGAGGGAAGTGAAACCCAATTTATTGATTCGACACAAGGGAAGCCAAAGAATACTTATCAGCCTTAACAACTAAGTTGTCAATTCAGCTGCACCTAGAAACAATCTTGCTCACAGCAGTTTATCAGTAGCAACAGTTTTGTAGTAGGAATAGTAAAGTAACAGTAGCAGCAAAACAAAGACAGTAGTAACAAAAGCAGTAAACAGTGGGATTCGAGTGTGGTAGGCATAGGGATGGATGAACGGGGGTTGCATGGACAAGACAATTCACATAGCAATCAGAACATAGGGCAATTGCAGATAAATAAGATAAAGCACCCAAGTACTAGACAATCCTAGGCAGGTGTTCCATATATAGTCATACGTGCTCGCAATGAGAACTTGCACAACATCTTTTGTCCTGCCAGCCCGTTTGCAGCGGGGCCTCTAGGGAACTACTGGCAATTAAGGTGCTCCTTTTAATAGAGCACCAGAGCAAAGCATTAACACTCCGTGAACACATGTGATCCTCACATCAAAGCCTTTCCCTTCTGGCTACCCCGATTTCTGTCACTTCGGGACCATAGGTTCCGGACAACGACGTGTGTATACAACTTGTAGATAAGACCCAAAACAACACTATCATGATGAATCAATAATAAGTTCAGATCTGAAATCATGGCACTCGGACCCTAGTGACAAGCATTAAGCACAACAAGTCGCAACAAAGTCATAAAGCACTAATAAAAGATACTAGGCACTATGCCCTAACAATCTGATGCCATTACATGAACGATCTCATCCAATCCCTACCATCCCCATAGCCTACAGCGGGGGATTACTCACTCATAGGTGGGGGAAACATGGATGGTCGATGGAGAAGCGATGGTGATGATGATGGCGATGATCTCCTCTAATTCCCCGTCCCGGAAGGGTGCCAGAACGGAGTTTCTGGTGCTGTTTCGTGGAATCTGATGGTGGCGGCGGAGCGGAACTCCTTCTATAAAAACGTCGAACCCCCTGAAGTTTTTAGGTCAGAAGGCTCCTTATAGGCAAAGAGAGAGGCCGAGGGGGTGCCTGGGGGGTCCACACCACCCCCTGGCACGGCCTGGCCTGACCCGCGCCACCAGGTGGTGTGGCCACCCCAGGGCTCCTCTCCGTCTCGTATTCTGGCTCCTGGAGTCTTCGGGTGAAATAGGATTTTTGGCATATTTTTCGGGATTTTTCCTGATAGTTGATTTTCTACACAAAAAGTAGACACCAAGGCAATTCTGCTGAAAACAATGTTAGTTCGCATTAGTTGCATCCAAATCACACAAGTATAAAGGAGAAACAATAGCAAAAGTGTTCGGGAAAGTAGATACGTTTTGGACGTATCAACTCCCCCCAAGCTTAGCTTATTGCTTGTCCTCAGGCAATTAAGTTGAAAACTGAGTGCGATAAAAGAACTTTCATGAACACATTTGCTTTATATGATGTAAATATTCTCAGCAATGTGATCAACTACTCAGACAATTCATAATAAAGAGTATGCAACTGAGTCTACTTAATAGTCATTGCAAGCTATGAAGAGATTCCAATTCAAGAATAATAAGTAGCATGAAGCACAAACATAAGCAACATTACAATGCTCATAGAAAGGTATGATAGAGTGGTATCTTTCTTGCCTTTGATTATGAATGTCAAGGCACCTCTAAAGTTCAATTGATGACTAGAAGTAAAGATATCAAAGATACAAGCATCAAAGTCATAACACAAATAATCAAGTAATGAAACAAACACAAATGATGACAACTATGCTCTCAAGAAGGTGCTCAAAGAATATGTGGAGACTCAACAAGTGGAAGAAAAAGGTTTTGAATAATTTTGAAAGGCTTCCAAATGCTGAAAGTATGGTACTCGTTAGCTTTGAGCTCTCATTGCCCCTAACATAAGCATCTTTAATGTGGTTAAGGTGAAAGTGACACAACTAAGAGGATATGCTTGACAAGTTATAAATTGAAGTCTCATGCCCCTTACTTACGAAGACCGATCCTCATGCTACTCAACTTCAGTCACAAGTAAGCTCTTGTCATTGTAAGTATATACGTATCATAGAGAACCGCCAACGGGGTACCCCTTGCACATGACACGGGAGCTATCCCATGATCAAAATGACAAGGCAAGCAGACAATGAGCATCTCAGTGATCTTTTTATTTACTATGCGCATAGATTTTTATTGAGGATGCTTCATAGAATGCTCATTATGGTTATGCTGCAAGTTTCCACCATGATTAGGCATGGCTTAGGCTAGCGGCCCAGGCGTTTCTCTAACATACATACAAACTCCATGATCTTACAAGTTCCACTTTTATTTCACACCGCCGGCATCCATAAGCAAAATAACATGATATCAACTAAGTACAAAGTACCTATGAAGCGCTGAAAGCGGTCCCCATGATACATGGTTTTGCTAACTTCAACTCATAAAGCGCAAGCATATGCACAACAAAGAAGGACGCAATGGTTCAGGTTTATTAAGTGCAGAAAATAAAGTGTGCCGTCAAGTTCGTGAGAGCTTTACTAACTAACTTTCTCATAACAAGCAAACATTTTATTCGGAAGAAAACAAGGCATATTGAATATGCACGGAAGTAGAAAATGATGCTAATGGGTAGGTATGGTGGACATTTTGGAAATACTTGGTTTAGGGAGTTGGAAACATGAGTAAAGCACTCAGTGGAAATGAAGGCTAGCAATAGTAAGGGAGCGACAAACGAGAGAGGAATAGCTGTCATTATTATGCTTACAACAAAACAAGACTACTCATGGCATGAAAATGATTCAAGATCCTCAAGGCAAAATAATTCGTCAAGGCTTAACTGATTATTACAGTCATGTGCATGCGTGAGCATGTGCCAAGTCGATCAAATGAAACATTCAGAGGAGGATACCACAGTGTCATACCAATTTATGAATAGAGTAATGCACGCAAACATTCATGAGACATGCTACAAACTATTAGCGAGCTGGAGCTAATCACAAGAAAGCAAGAACTACTAAGCATCCAAAGAAAACATACACTCTACATGAACGGACTAAGAAAGCTCACAATGATGAGTATATGTACAAAAATGAAGACAAATAGAGTTCGTTACCAGCCTCTTACCACGCCTCAAGTTGTCATTGATCCTCATTATTGCTCTTCACTTGTGTGGCTTGAATAATAATATGAAACCAATAATCCACTGAGAACTGCTGAACCCTATGGCCAACTCGCAAAAACCAAAGAAGAACGACAAATATTTTTGGTGTTTTCGATTTTTAAACAAGAACCAAAAGAGAAAAACAAGCAAAGCAAAATCTTTTTGGGTTTTCAAATAGTTCAAACAAAGCAAAAAAGGAAAAAGCAAACCAAAGCAAAAAGAAGAAGCAAACCAAAGAGAAATAACAAAAATATTTTTGGTCTTTTTGTGTTTTTAGAAAGCAAAAGCAAAGAAGAACGAAAACTAGAAAGAGAACGAAAACATGAATATACAAAGAGCCGACGCAACATGATATGGAGATGAGTGTGGTGTCGGCGTACCTCCCCCCAAGCTTAGGCTTTTGGCCTAAGTGGGTATCAATCCATGTAAGAATAGGGGTTCCAAGCGGGCGGATCTTGGTAAGAATGGTTGTAACCGGGCCCATGAGAGGAAGAAGAAGCTCCCCAATCATAAGCGGGCTGCTGATATGAAGATTCTCCCTCATTCGAGGGCTGGACCGAATCATCTGTGACCTCCCTTCTAGTGTCCTGCTCCTGATGGGAGAGCTCTCCCAAGTATGTGTCAAGCTCCTCCTTAGTGAGGGACCATCCTTCCCTGTTATCAAGGTTAAACAAAACAGGTGCAGGCAAAAGAACAACATGCTCTGACTTGCTCTTTCTCCAACCAGCTTTGAGAAAGGTTATTTCATAAGATAACTCACTCAAGCTAGCCCACGAGGAAATAAATTTATGCTGTATCATGGAATTAAAATCAAGCCTCTCTATGGGAAACTGTAGGTCTAGATGATGAGGCACTAAACCATGCAATGATAGCAAGCGAGAAGCGATGAGGCCTCCACAAATTCCACCTTTCTCACGGTTAGCAGCAAGACGGAAAGCTATCAAAGCACCCAAGTTGTAAGACCTATCTCGTCTAAGAGCAGCAGAAATAAATGCTAGATCAAACGAAGGTAACTTATTGGCAGTTTTCCTAGCAAGAACACACTTAGCAATAAAGTAGGCAAAGTAGCGAATGGAGGGAAGATGAATGTTACAGATTTTTCCATTCTCCTTCGAGAAGCTACTCCCTTGACAAATTTCTGCGTATAAATCCATGAGTGGTTCCGGTCTCTCTTTAATCTTCTTACATGATCCCCATTGAAGCACCTTAATAGCTGCACAAAAATCATCAAGAGAAAGATTGACAGCAATATTGTAAATTTTGTAATGGACCATGGGGTTAGGCAAAGAATGACTAAATTTGAAATCCTGCACCATGATACGTCCATTTTGCATCACTATTCTATGTCTTTATTCACTATTATTCATTGATATATTTCGTACTGAGAGGTGATACTTATGTTATTTCATCTGTTTTTGCATGGTTGATGACTTTTGGAGCATGGACCGCTGCAGTCAGGATTCTGATGGAAAAGCTGCTGTTTGGAGGAAAAAATCGCGAAGATCAGAAAATCCGGGAAAATATACGGAAAATTCTATTTTTCCAAAAGACTCATGATGCCAGAAGATGGAGTGGAGGTGGGCTACAGGGGGCCCACACCACCCCATGGCGCGGGCAAGCCCAGGCCGCGCCAGGGAGTGGTGTGGCCACCCTGGCTCCAGCCTCTCCCCTCTAGCGTATATCAACCTCCCGAAACCCTAAGACTCAGGGAGCAACCACAGAAAGATTCCACCGCCTCTGCGGGGCGGAAAACACCGAGAGAGAAAGATCTCTCCGGCGGACAGATTTCTGCCGGGGGAATTCCTTCCCGGAGAGGGAAGATCGTCGCCATCAACACCACCATCAAGCTGGACTTCATCGGGATCATCATCATCATCACCACCATCATCATCATCAGCACCCTCATCACCATCTCCATATTGCTGTAACAATTGCGTTGAATCTTGCATAGTTCATAGGAGAAACTTTCCCGGGTTTGATTACTCTTTGTAGTTGATGCTATTGAGTGAACCATTGAATTATTGTTTATGTTCATATTGTTATACATCATTATTCCATCTCTGATCATGATCCATATGATGTCTTGTGAGTAGTTCGTTTTGTTCTTGAGGACATGGGAGAAGTCTTGTTGTTAGTAGTGGAGTTGCTTGAGAAAGATTCAATAGATTGTTATTTAAGTTGTGGTGTACTTCTTCTAGTGGTGTCATGTGAACGTAGACTACACGACACTTCACCTATATGGGCCTAGGGGAATGCATTGTGTATTTGGCTACTAATCGTAGGGGTTGCCGGAGTGACAGAAACCTGAACCCCTGTTAGGAAACCATTGCACAAGAGACGTAAGGGTCTTAGAGTTTAAAGCTGTGGTTAGGTTTCTACCTTAATTACTTTCTTGTACTTACGGATGTTTGCAAGGGGGTTTAATCACAATTATGTTTTAAGTCTTGGATGGGACGGTACATTAGCACAGGTTCACCCACACAACACTTAGCAAGCTAGAGAAGATTAATCGACTATATGAAGCGAAAGCACTTGACAGTCTTCCCATGTGTCCTCGAGAACGTTTGGTCATCTATAGAAATACAACCGGCTTGTCCTTTGCTGCATAAAGGATTGGGCCACTTGCTGCATTCATTCTTACTGTCTTTTATTTACTCGTACTTTGTTTACTTGCTTTATCGAAAACCCCTAAAAATCCATTTGCTAAGTATTTGTAGAGAATTCCTGATCCATACCACTAGCCAGCACCTTCTGCTCCTTGTTGGGTTCGACACTCTTACTTATCGAAAATACTGCGATACACCCCCTATACTTGTGGGTCATCAAGACTATTTTATGGCGCCGTTGCCGGGGAGTGAAGCGCTATTGGAGAGTGGAACTGGTAAAGGAAACTTGTACTGTGAGTATTGTTTACTTCTGCTAGTTGCTTTATTTTTGTTATGGATAGTTCGCTGAGTTTCTTATTTGGTAATGCTGCTACCACTGCTAAGGTAGTAGATAAGCCACCACCTACTGAGAAAGATGTTTTCAAAATACCTACAAGAATTATTGATCGTGTTATGGATAACTACTATGTTGGGGATGGAACTGTCCATCCCGGTGATCATTTACTCTTTATACATGAATTATGCGGGTAGTTCAAGTGTGTAGGTATTACTACAGATCAAGTTAAGAATAAGTTATTCTCATTATCACTAAAAGGAAGAGCTGAGGAATGGTATAAGCTGCTGAAGAATGGTCAAGCTCTGGAATGGGAGGAAATAGTGCCTCTCTTTTATTTAAAGTTTTATCCTCCTAGTGAAATTCATAAAGATCGGAATCAAATATACAACTTTTGGCCTCTTGATGGAGAGAGTACTGCTCAAGGTTGGGGGAGATTGAAGTTACTAATGCTCAAATGTCCCATTCATGAGCTCCCCAACAATATTATTATCAATAACTTTTATGCAAGGCTCCCTCTACATGATAAAGATTTATTGGATGCTTCTTGTGCTGGATCATTCACTCATATGGAAGAAGAAGTTAAATGGGACCTTCTAGATCGTATTCAAGACAATGCTGAAGCTTGGGAGAATGACAAAGCTAGAAAGTCAGGTATAAATTATGATTATGAATGCATTGAATCTTTTATGGGAACTGATGACTTTCAAAATATTAAAAATGCTTATGGTCTAGACTCTCAAGCTATTGCTTCTTATTTTAAGGCCTTTTCTTCCTACATTGAAGTGCCTAAAAAGAAGTGGAATAAGTATCATGAACCTTATAAAGATATTGCTAAGAGTGTTCCTGCAAGAAATACTGAAGTTTATACTGCTAATCATGTCTTACTCAAACCTTACATTGAGAAAATGCCTTTTCCAGTTAAGGTAAAGGAACATTCTATGATGGCTAGCATGGTAGATGAAAGTATGAATATGGCTATTGAACCTGGTAAACAAATGGTTGATGAACCTATAATAGAAATGTGGAAGACTTTGTCACTAAGTCTGAGGAAGAGGGACATACTATCCTTTGTAAGGATATCTCTAATATTGTTTCACATAGTAGTGTTATGAGAGCTAGTATTCCTGTGCTTTTTGTTAGAATAGGTGATCATTGCTATTATGGTTTATGTGATATTGGTGCAAGTTCTAGTGCTATTCCTTATGAGCTTTACAGAGAAATTATGCATGAAATCAGTCTTTGCGAGTTGGAGGAGATTGATGTGGTTATTCACCTTGCTAATAGAGAGACCATCTCTCCAATTGGTATTGTGCGAGACGTGGAAGTTCTTTGTGGTAAGATTAAGTACCCTGCTGATTTTCTAGTACTTGGTTCAGCCGCTAGTAAAACTTATCCTATCATTTTTGGTAGACCTTTCTTGAGTACTTGTGGAACAATTATTGATTGCAAGAGGGAGAAAATCTTGACTAAGTTTGATGGGGAATCCTATGAGTTTAATTTTTCGAAATTTGCTAAAGAACCTTGCGAAGAGGAAACCCATAATGAGGATTTTAGGGTTGAACAACTTGCTTCTATTTCTCTTTCTCCTAACAATGCTTTGCAACAATTTATGGAGGAACATGAAAGTGAAATCTTCATGGAAGAAAGAAATGAGATTGACATGATTCTCCGTGATCAACCAGTGATGCTTAAGCACGACTTGCCTGTAGAAGACATGGGTACCACGATGCCACCTAAAAGGATCCGGTCTTCGATCTAAAACCTCTCCCTGATGATCTTAAATATGCTTTTATTGATGATAAAAAGATATATCCTGTTATTATTAGCGCTAAACTTTCAGGGGAGGAAGAAGAAAGATTATTGGAAGTTCTGAAGAAACACCGAGGAGCTATGGGCTATACTCTGGATGATTTGAAAGGGATTTCACCTACTATATGTCAGCATTCTATCAACATAGAACCAGATGCGAAGCCAGTAGTGGAGCACCAACGATGTTTAAATCCTAAGATGAAGGAAGTGGTAAGGAATGAGGTATTGAAACTCCTTGATGCTGGTATTATTTACCATATTGCTGATAGTGAATGGGTTAGTCCTGTTCATTGTGTTCCTAAAAAGGGAGGTATTACCGTTGTCCCTAATGATAATGATGAACTTATTCCTCAAAGAATAGTGGTAGGCTATAAGATGTGCATCGATTTTAGGAAAGCCAATAAAGTCACTAAGAAAGATCACTACCCGCTTCCTTTTATTGATCAAATGTTGGAAAGGTTGTCTAAAAAGACCCATTTTTGTTTTCTTGATGGTTATTCTGGTTTCTCTCAAATTGCTGTCAAACAACAAGATCAAGAAAAAACTACTTTTACTTGCCCTTATGGAACTTATGCTTATAGACGTATGACTTTTGGTTTATGTAATGCTCCTACTACTTTCCAAAGGTGCATGTCTTCTATCTTTCATGGCTTTTGTGAGGAAATTGTAGAAGTGTTCATGGATGACTTTTCTGTCTAGGGAACTTCTTTTGATAATTGTCTGCACAACCTTGATAAAGTTTTGTAGAGATGTGAAGAAACTAATCTTGTTCTTAATTGGGAAAAATGCCACTTCATTGTTAATGAAGGGATTGTTCTTGGGCATAAAGTTTCTGAAAGAGGCATAGAAGTTTATAGAGCTAAGGTTGAGGCAATTGAGAAGATGCCATGCCCAAGAGACATCAAAGGTATTCGTAGTATCCTTGGTCATGCTGGTTTCTATAGAAGGTTTATTAAAGACTTTTCTAGGATATCAAAACCCTTACCAATCTTCTTCAAAAAGATGTACCCTTCGTTTTTGATGATGATTGTAAGGAAGCTTTTGAAACTCTTAAGAAGGCTTTAACTACAGCCCCTATCGTTCAACCACCTGATTGGAGTTTACCCTTTGAAATAATGTGTGATGCTAGTGATTTTGCTATAGGTGTTGTCCTTGGGCAACGTATTGATAAAAAGCTAAACGTTATCCATTATGCTAGTAAGACTTTAGACGCTGCTCAAAGGAATTATGCTACTACTGAAAAGGAATTTCTAGCTGTTGTTTTTGCTTGTGATAAGTTTAGGCCCTATATTGTGGACTCAAAAGTAACCATTCATACTGATCATGCTGATATTAAATATCTTATGACGAAGAAGGACGCTAAGCCTAGGCTTATTAGATGGGTACTGCTTTTACAAGAGTTTGATCTACATATAGTAGATAGAAAGGGTGCTGAAAATCCTGTAGCTGATAATTTATCTCATTTGGCAAACATTTCTTTTGATCCTATGCCTGTTAATGATAGATTCCCAAATGAACAATTAGCCGCAGTAGGGGTGAACTCTCGAGTAAGCCCTTGGTATGCTGATTATGCTAACTTTATTGTCTCCAAGTATTTGCCTCCAACTTTTACAGCTCAGCAAAGAAGAAAGTTCTTTTATGATTTGAGGCATTATTTTTGGCATGCCCACACTTATACAAAGAAGGGGTTGATGGTATTATGCGAAGATGTGTTCCAGAGTATGAACAAAACGAGATATTGCATAAAAATGTCATGGGAGCGCCTATGGAGGACACCATGCGGGAGATAGAACTGCACAAAAGGTATTACAATCAGGTTTCTACTGGCCTACCCTTTTTAAAGATGCAAGAAAATTTGTTTTATCTTGTGATGAATGTCAACATGTTGGTAATATTTCTAAACGCAATGAAATGCCTATGAACTACTCTCTAGTTATTGAACCTTTTGATTGTTGGGGATTCGAATTTATGGGACCTTTCCCTCCTTCGAAGGGTTACACTCATATTCTTGTTGCCGTTGATTATGTTACTAAGTGGGTAGAAGCCATTCCTACGAAAAGTGCTGACGGGGAAACCTCTCTAAAAATGCTTAAGGATGTTATCTTTCCTAGGTTTGGAGTGCCTAGGTATCTCATGACTGATGGGGGTTCTCATTTCATTCATGGCGGTTTTAGGAAGACCCTTGCTAAGTTTGATGTTAATCATAGAATTGCTTCAGCTTATCACCCCCAAACTAGCGGGCAAGTAGAGTTATCAAATAGAGAAATTAAATCTATCTTGCAAAAGACTGTTAATAGGTCTAGAAAAAACTGGGCTAAGAAGTTGAATGATGCTTTATGGGCTTATAGAACTGCTTATAAGAATCCTATGGGAATGTCTCCTTATAAGATGGATTATGGGAAAGCTTGCCACTTACCCCTAGAATTAGAACACAAAGCTTACTAGGCAGTGAAAGAACTAAATAGAGATTGTAAGCTAGCTGGTGAGAAAAGACTTTTTGACTTAAGTTCTTTAGATGAATGGAGGAGTGAAGCCTATGAGAATGCTAGGCTCTTTAAAGAAAAAGTTGAAAGATGGCATGCCAAGCGAATACTTAAGAGAGAATTTCATGTTGGTGAGAAAGTTCTATTGTATAGGTCTCGTCTCAGATTTTTTGCAGGTAAGCTACTATCAAAATGGGAAGGACCTTTCATCATTGAAGAAGTATATCGTTCAGGAGCAATAAAAATTTCTTCTCTAAAAGATAATACTACACAAGTAGTGAATGGACAGCGACTCAAATACTATATTGCTGGAGATTCTTACAATGAAGATGTTGATGCCTTTCAAGTTATAACTCCAGAGAAATTCATTGAGGACCAAATTCAGAGACCTGTAGAGTCCGTTTCCAACTAGGTAACAGTTCTGGTAAGAAAAGTTCCGCGAAAATACAATACAACTATATTTTTGCAGTTTTCAGTCAATAAGGAAAGCTACGAAGCGAAAAAGGGACGGAAACGGAGCCAGGGTGGCCCACACCACCCCATGGCGCTGGCCCACCCCTGGCCGCGCCACCAGGTGGTGAGGCCACCCAGGACTCCGCCTCCGACTCGTTTTCTCCCAGTACCTTCCTTTTGAAGTGAAACTTCGTAATTTATAACCCCCTGGATCCCCTGAGGTTCGTATATCGTGTTTTTGTTTCGATCTGTTTCTGCTAGGTAGAATCCCAGATTTGGAGCCACAATGTCTTCCTCTGGAACATCCAAGAGAGATTCCTTAGAAGATATCATCAACCCATACATGAGAGAATTGAAGATCCATCCCAAGGAGTTGTTGCTCGAAGGTGGGGAGGTCCGGATTAAGGAGGTTCAAGGCCCTAAAGGTGAAGGAAGTCTGGAGGACAGGATGGAAGCATTGGAGCAAGAAGTCTTTAGGTACAGGAAGATGGCGGAGCGCGAAGTGGACATCATCCACAAGATTTGTTCAGAGCTCATAGCCGAGCACCAAAAGGAGACTGCTGAACTCAAATATGAAGTCTTTTCACTCCGCCAAACAACCAATGAACTGCAAGCACAATTCTATGACGTTCAAAATCAAAACTATGAGTATGAGGCTAGATTTAAACGCATAAGTGCTGCTGCAAGTGTCAGGATGTTGGAAACCACGATGTCCTTTGTTGATGGGAAGCCTTTACCCTGGAAGACGGACGAAGATGAGAGTATACCACCACCACCAAAGGAGTAATTTGTCATCCGGTTTGGCATCCCCTTGGTTTGTTCCAAGATTGGGGGAGTGCCGCGGTATCATATCACTATCTTCTATCTTTATACCTTATTAATAGAGTCATATCATGAATAGAGGAGTTATTATGTAGTATGGTTTACATTATGGAAGTGTCCCCTCTCTCGTTAGGTATGTATCCCTTGGTGTGAGTTTCCGTTATGGAATATTAATGAGAAGTTCTATCATTCACTCTTTTGCGTAGCTTATTCTAGTTTTCAATTCATGGTTATATGATTGATATTGTTGTTAGTATTGGTATCACTTTGGGATCATTGAGTTAATTTAGTTGGTTTTGGTAAACCTGGCTCGGTCATTAGCAACACCTTTTTGAGAATTGAAAAGAAAAAGACAGAAGTACTCTAGAGAAAAATAATTTCATCATCTTTCTTTCTTGATTTGCCCATAAGTTTAGTATTCTCTAGTTAAGATCTTTTGTGCTTCCAAGGAAGATTGCATGTTTGTTTTTATCACTTGTATGTTTGTTTGTTTCCTTCAACTCTTGTACTTGCTACCCAGCCTTGCTAGCCAAAAACCTGTACTGAGAGGGAATTCTTCTCGTGCATCCACCTCCTTTAAACCAAAACCTTTGCCATTTGTGTCCACCATACCTACCTAGTAGCATTATCACTATTCCAAGTAAATTTTTGTTTTATCTACCTCCCAAATTAAACTTGTTATGTGAAAATTAGTGATTAAAGCTCTCACGAACTTGATGGCACACTTTATTTTTCCGCACTTAATAAACTTGAACCATTGGGTCCTTCTTTGTTGTGTATATGCTTGCGCTTTATGAGTTGAAGTTAGCCGAACCATGTATCATGGGGACCGCTTTCAACACTTCATTGGTACTTGTACCTAGTTGATATTATGTTCTTTTGCTTATGGATCCCGGCGGTGTGAAATTAAAGTGGAACTTGTAAGATCATGGAGTTTATATGTGTGTTAGAGAAACGCCTGGGCCGCTAGCCTAAGCGATGCCTAATCATGGTGGAAACTTGCAGCATAAATAAAGTGAGCCTTCTATGAAGCATCTTTAATAAAAACCTATGCAAATAGCAAATAAAAAGATCACTGAGATGCTCACTGTCTGCTTGCCTTGTCATTTTGATTATGGGATAGCTCCTGTGTCATGTGCAAGGGGTACCCCGTTGGCGGTTCTCAATGATACGCATGTATTTACAATGACAAGAGCTTGCTCGTGACTGAAGTTGAGTAGCATGCGGATCGGTACTCATAAGTAAGGGGCATGAGATTTCAACTTATAATTTGTCAAGCGTATCCTCTTAGTTGTGTCACTTTAACCTTAACCACCAAAAGATGCCTATGATAGGGGCAATGAGAGCTGAAAGCTAGTAAGTATCATAATTTTTGGGAGCTCTTTATGAGACTTGCAATCCCTGCTTCCCTCTGCGAAGGGCCTTTCTTTTACTTTGTAGTTGAGTCAGTAAACCTATTCCCTTCTATCTCAGCAAGTATTTTGAGTTGATGTGTTTCATTCATTCATATGATGATTTATTCACTCATGTTTCTTATGTTCCTTGCTTTGCACATTGCTCTTATCTTGAAGTTTACTACTTTGAAATCTTTCTTTGAAATCTAGCTATTTGTAAACTCCAGCAAGTTATCAACTATTCTTCGACCAAGAGCTAAGTTTGCCATTACCAATTATGATTCACTTTATGTATCTTTATTGTGTTTCCTTTACTCATTGCAAGTTGAGTTATATAATAGTGAGTTCTCTTCTAGTATGATCTATGCTTTTGATGAATGTGATGCATCTTGTCCGTATTCTTTTATCAACTCTTCACTCCATAAACCTGAGGTCATGTTTATTGAGCTCAGTTTCGCTTGGGGACAAGCGAAGTCTAAGCTTGGGGGGAGTTGATACGTCCATTTTGCATCACTATTCTATGTCTTAATTCACTATTATTCATTGATATATTTCGTATTGAGAGGTGATACTTATGTTATTTCATATGTTTTTGCATGGTTGATGACTTTTGGAGTATGGACCGCTGCAGTCAGGATTCTGATGGAAAAGGTTCTGTTTGGAGGCAAAATTCGCGAATATCAAAAAATCCGGGAAAATATACGGAAAATCCTATTTTTCCAGAAGACTAAGGATGCCAGAAGATGGAGTGGAGGTGGGCCACAGGGGGCCCACACCACCCCATGGCGCAGGCAGGCCTAGGCCGCGCCAGGGAGTGGTGTGGCCGCCCTAGCCCACTCCAGCCTCTCCCCTCTGGTGTATATCAACCTCCCGAAACCCTAAGACTCGGGGAGCGACCACAGAAAGATTCCGCCGCCTCTACGGGGCGGAAAACACCGAGAGTGAAAGATCTCTCCGGCAGACAGATTTCTGCCGGGGGAATTCCTTCCCGGAGAGGGAAGATCGTCGCCATCAACACCACCATCAAGCTGGACTTCATCGGGATCATCATCATCATCACCACCATCAGCACCCTCATCACCATCTCCATATTGTTGTAACAATTGAGTTGAATCTTGCATAGTTCATAGGGGAAACTTTCCCGGTGTTGATTACTCTTTGTAGTTGATGCTATTGAGTGAACCATTGAATTATTGTTTATGTTCAGATTGTTATACATAATTATTCCATCTCTGATCATGATCCATATGATGTCTTGTGAGTAGTTCGTTTTGTTCTTGAGGACATGGGAGAAGTCTTGTTGTTAGTAGTGGAGTTGCGCTGAGAAAGATTCAATAGATTGTTATTTAAGTTGTGGTGTACTTCTTCTAGTGGTGTCATGTGAACGTCGACTACATGACACTTCACCTATATGGGCCTAGAGGAATGCATTGTGTATTTGGCTACTAATCGTAGGGGTTGCCGGAGTGACAGAAACCTGAACCCCCGTTAGGAAACCATTGCACAAGGGACGTAAGGGTCTTAGAGTTTAAAGCTATGGTTAGGTTTCTACCTTAATTACTTTCTTGTACTTATGGATGTTTGCAAGGGGTATAATCACAAGTATGTATTAGTCTTGGATGGGGCGGTACATTAGCATAGGTTCACCCACACAACACTTGGCAAGCTAAAGAAGATTAATCAACTATATGAAGCGAAAGCACTTGACAGTCTTCCCATGTGTCCTCGAGAACGTTTGGTCATCTATAGAAATACAACCGACTTGTCCTTTGCTGCATACATGATTGGGCCACTTGCTGCATTCATTCTTACTGTCTTTTATTTACTCGTACTTTGTTTACTTGCTTTATCGAAAACCCCTAAAAATCCGTTTGCTAAGTATTTGCAGAGAATTCCTGATCTATACCACTAGCCAACACCTTCTGCTCCTCGTTGGGTTCAACACTCTTACTTATCGAAAATATTGCGATACACCCCCTATACTTGTGGGTCATCACACCACAGACATGGTTAGCTTCACAAATCGATAAGGTTCATCTTCCAAAAAGTTCTCTAACCCTGCATTAGAAACCAAAGTGTGAAAATCTTGTAGAATTCCTGCAGCTCTCATGAACTCAGAGCATGGATAAATGGAGGGAAAAACTTCCTCCTCCCGGTGGACCTTCATGACATCAGGCACCCAAAGCTCATGTTGGTTTAGGTGGTGTTCACTCATCTTCTATTCTGAAATTTAAACACCTATTAAACAAGTGATTACAAAGTAAATATAATGAAGGATTCTACTCACAGGGACTAGCAAGAGGCCTAAACATGCATCAAAACTATATCTGTAAGCATCAAACAAGCTTACAAGGCCTCAAAACCAGTCACCTACAACAGCAAAATACTCAACATACAATCCACTAAACACAAATCTACTTGGACAAGGGGAGGAGTCACATACCAAGGAACAATTTCTCCAAATTTCAGCAAGAAAGATGGGCTGAGCAAAGAGATCGAAGAAATCTAGGGCAAGCACAGAGAGAACGCAATTTCGAGCTATGAACTGGAGCTTACTCGGGAGAGAGAAGAAAGTGGCAGGAGAGAGAGGTAGTGGGGGGCCAGGGGTGGCCCACACCAGGGCATGGCGCCACCCAGGTCTGGCCGTGCCACCATGTGGTGTGCCTGCCTGGTGGGCCCCCTGGTACCTACCAGCTACTCCTCTGCCCTTTTTTTCACATAAAAATTTAATATGAATTTTCTGGAATTTTTCGAGACACTTTATTTTTGGGCATTTTTTAGAAATAGAAGAATGATTTTTCTGACAGACAGATTTTTTTCTTTTTGGAAACATGATGCAAGGACAAAAACAAGGCTAGAACTACAGAAGTTCTAGCATGCAAGCAACTAACAACACAAATAAAACTAAACGAAAGCAAAAACTAAAATGCAAAGGATAGAAATAAACGAGGATAATCATAATGAAAACATTGTTTTGTTCAATGGAATCCTTTTGTTAGCAAGGTTGATCAAGTCTTGCTACCAAAACAATTGCATATGAGACAACACTTTGTATTCCACTAATGATTATGTTACCTCAACCTTGATAGCAATGGTCCCAATCATAATAGTTTCAAATTTTTCTTTTGGTATGGGACAATATATTTCTCCAACTTGAATGCCTTCAACATGTTCAATTGAATTTAAACCATAAGTCCTTTCAATCTTCTTGGGGAAATAGACAGCATGTTCCTTGTCATTAACATTGAAGGTCACCTTTCCTTGATTACAATTAATAAAAACTCCTGCAGTATTAAGAAAAGGTCTCCCAAGAATAATAGACATATTATCATCTTCAAGCATTTCAAGCACAACAAAATCAGTTAATATCAAGCAATTATGAGCCACCTGGATAGGTACATCCTCACATATACCCACAGGAATAGTGGTAGACTTATCAACCATTTGCAAAGATATATCAGTTCGTATCAATTTTTCAAGCTAAAGCCTCTTATAGAGAGAGAAAGGCATAACACTAACTCCAGCTCCCAAATCACACAAATCAGTTCTAACATAATTGTTCTTAATAGAGCAAGGGATAGTTGGAATCCCTGGGTCTCCAAGTTTCTTAGGAACCTTACCATTGAAGGAATAATTAGCAATCAAAGTAGATATTTCTTCATTAGGGATCTTCCTTTTATTCGAGACAACGTCCTTCATATACTTTGAACAGGGAGGCAATTTAATAGCATCAGTCAAAGGAATTTGCAAGAATAAAGGTTTCATCCACTCACAAAACTTATTATAGTGTTCATCTTCCTTTGACTTGTGTTTCTTATCAGGGAAAGGCATAGGTTTTTGGACCCAAGGTTCTCTTTCACTACCATGTTTCTTAGCAATAAAATCTTCTTTGGTGTATTTAGTAGTCTTACTGTGGTTTTCAGGTTCTTCTTCAACTTTTTCTTCATTAGGAACTTCATTTTCTTCATTACCACTTTCAGTTTCAGCATCAGAGATAGATATACTATTAGGATCTATAGCAGGTTCAGAGGGTTCTACAACAGTTTTATGTTTCTTTTTCCTTTTCTTACGAGTAGAACCACTATTTTTAGCTCGTTGAGAATCCTGCTCAATTCTTTTGGGATGCCCCTCAGGATATAGAGGATCCTAGGTAGCAGCACCACTTCTAGTTCTAATTTCATAAGCGTGTTTTTCTTTAGCAGCATTAACTAGCAAGTCGTTTTGCACTTTAACGAGCTGATCTATTTGAGTTTGCACCATTTGAAAGTGTTTAACAATCATTTTAACATCATTAGAGGTTCTTGCCACAATATCTTTCAACTCAACAATAGCTCTAGTGTTTTCCATTAGATGATTTTGCACCCTTTTATTAAAGTTATCTTGCTTAACAATAAAGATATCAAATTCTTCTAAGCATTGATCAGGGGGTTTCAAGTAAGGGATATCACCTTCATCAAAGTGTTGGAGAGAGTGTACCTCAATAGTGGGTGAATAGGGAATATGCTTACATAATTCTTCTATAGGAGGTAAATTCTTGACATCTGCAGCTTTAATTCCCTTCTCCTTAAGACATTTCTTAGCTTCCTTCATCACTTCATCATTTAATTCAATAACTCCCCTCTTCTTTGATGTTGGAATAGGCACCGGAATAGATGGTTCAAGTACAATTACTTCAGGTATAGCTTGTTTAGGAGGAGTCCAATCTTCATAATTCTTGCTTATTTTAGCCATTAATTCCTCAGCTTCCTTAGGAGTCCTATTCCCGAAAACACAATCAACACAACTATCTAGGTATGTCCTAGATTCTTCGGTTAGTCCATTATAAAATATATCAAGTAGTTAATTCTTAGGTAATGGACTTCCAGCCTATGCATGAATCAAAGCACAAAACCTTGCCCAAGATTCGGGCAATACCTCTTTTTCTCCCTGTTTAAAATCAAAAAGTTCCTACAAAACAGCATGTCTAGCACTAGGAGGAAAATATTTCTGCAGGAAAATATTAAACAAGCACTCAGGGCTATCAATAGATCCAGGAGGTAAATTACTAAACTAAGCTTTAGCTTCTCCTTTCAGTGAAAAAGGGAAAATCTTAGCAACAAAGTAAGTACGCATTTTAATATCATCAGAAAACAAGCCACTCATGGTAGAAAGTTCATTCATATGTGCTACCGCACTTTCATTCTTAGTCCCACCAAAAGGTTCTTTCTCGACAATAGCTATGTAGGATAGATCGAGAGAGAAATCATAATCTTCATCTATAATGTTTACAGGAGAAGCAGCAAACTTAGCAGCAGGAGATAATTTGGGTCTAATAGTACGCCTCTCAAGGAGATTCTTAGCAGCGCTCCTATCATGGGTGTTCCTACATTCTTCAATAAACTCATCAGTCATCTCAACATAATCTTCTTCAGCATCATAACTCTCACTAGACTCAGGTGAGCTAACAGGTGTAGCAGTGTGTTCATTAGGAGTTTCGGTATTTCCAACTATAGTTCTAGCAATCGTAGCATCTAGGAAAGGACCTAATGAACCACTCTTATCAAGCACAGTAGAAGCAGCATCATAAGCATCAGAAGTTTCAGATTCAGCAGTAGTAGCAGTGTGTGTATGTGGTGGTGTAAGGAACTTACTCAGAACAGACGGTGAATCAAGAGCGGTAGAGGTGTTCAGAACCGTACCTCTTCTTGTAGTGGATGGTAAAATAGGAACCTTGCCATCACGAGACTTACCCATGATGGATGGAAAGCATCGAACAATAGAGAATCCAAGTGAACTTGATAAATAAATCTATGCTCCCCGGCAATGGCGCCAGAATACAGTCTTGATGACCCACAAGTATAGGGGTGTATCGCAGTATTTTCGAGGGAAGTGAAACCCAATTTATTGATTCGACACAAGGGGAGCCAAAGAATACTTATCAGCCTTAACAACTGAGTTGTCAATTCAGCTGCACCTGGAAACAATCTTGCTCACATCAGTTTATCAGTAGCAACGATTCTGTGGTAGGAATAGTAAAGTAACAGTAGCAGCAAAACAAAGACAGTAGTAACAAAAGTAGTAAACCGTTGGATTCGAGTGCGGTAGGCATAGGGATGGATAAACGGGCGTTGCATGGACAAGAAAATTCACATAGCAATCAGAACATAGGGCAATTGCAGATAAATAACATAAAGCACCCAAGTACTAGACAATCCTAGGCATATGTTCCATATATAGTCATACGTGCTCGCAATGAGAACTTGCACAACATCTTTTGTCCTACCAGCCCGTTTGCAGCGGGGCCTCTAGGGAACTACTGGCAATTAAGGTGCTCCTTTTAACAGAGCACCGGAGCAAAGCATTAACACTCCGTGAACACATGTGATCCTCACATCAAAGCCTTTCCCTTCCGGCTACCCCGATTTCTGTCACTTCGGGACCATAGGTTCCGGACAACGACGTGTGTATACAACTTGTAGATAAGACCCAAAACAATACTATCATGATGAATCAATAATAAGTTCAGATCTGAAATCATGGCACCCGGGCCCTAGTGACAAGCATTAAGCACAACAAGTCGCAACAAAGTCATAAAGCACTAATAAAAGATACTAGGCACTATGCCCTAACAATCTGATGCCATTACATGAACGATCTCATCCAATCCCTACCATCCCCATAGCCTACAGCGGGGGATTACTCACTCATAGGTGGGGGAAACATGGATGGTTGATGGAGAAGCGATGGTGATGATGATGGCGATGATCTCCTCTAATCCCCCGTCCCGGTAGGGTTCCAGAACGGAGTTTCTGGTGCTGTTTCGTGGAATCTGATGGTGGCGGCGGAGCGGAACTCCTTCTGGAAAAACGTTGACCCCCCCCCGAAGTTTTTAGGTCAGAAGGCTCCTTATAGGTGAAGAGAGAGGCCGAGGGGGTGCCTAGGGGCCCACACCACCCCCGGCGCAGCCTGGCCTGGCCCGTGCCACCAGGTGGTGTGGCCATTCCAGGGCTCCTCTCCGTCTCGTATTCTGGCTCCTGGAGTCTTCGGGTGAAATAGGATTTTTGGCATATTTTCCGGGATTTTTCCTAATAGTTGATTTTCTGCACAAAAAGTAGACACCAAGGCAATTCTGCAGAAAACAACGTCAGTTCGCATTAGTTGCATCCAAATCACACAAGTATAGAGGAGAAACAACAGCAAAAGTGTTCGGGAAAGTAGATACGTTTTGGACGTATCAACCCCCTATACTTGTGGGTCATCAATGATCACTGGTGACTGGCACACGAGTAAGTTTTGGGAAGATCGCTGGATTCACGGTCATTCTATGGAAGAAATTGCACCACAACTGTATGCTTGCATCCCCAAACAATGGAGAAAGGATAGCACAATCGCTAATTGACTCCAAGCGCACAACTGGGTGCATGACATGCACATCCAACGGGGGATCCATGAATTGGGAATGTACCTGACCATCTAGCAATAGACCAAGAACTCCTCTCTCTCTAACCAGCAAGGCCATCTTTTGTGGAAGTGGAATTCAAGAGATATCTACTCGACATGCTCATAATATATAGCCATGTTTCAAGGTTCTAAATCTTTGAAGCGACCTAGCATACCACTGCATGGTGTAGTATGCAAGTCATTGCCATAACACCAATGAAACACTGTTCCACTAGTATTACATCCCTTAGAGTGGTACAATAGAAACATCATAGGTAGCATGACTATAGATTACAATATAGTACATTACAAAAGATCCAGAGAACCTCCTCGATGTAGTGAGGAAAGCATCTTTACAATAGAAAACCAGAAATAGCAACTTGAAGACAATTCTACTATTAAGTTTACTAATACTATTTATTTGGCTTGCCATTGCTGCAATCCGGTGCAACACTCAAGAACGAAGCATATTGATATTCGTCATCATTTCATCCGCAAGCATGGAATAATGGAGATATTGACCTCTCATATGTTAGCACCGAGAACAATCTTGTGGATTTGTTCACCAAGCCCTTTGATGAGAAGAGATTCCGAGAGTTAATGCATGAGTAAATATCATAAATTCAAGCAATATGGCTTGTGATCATTCACTTACCCATGCATTCATATGTTATTCTATCTAGATGTAGGCATGGATATAGGGGGAGTGCATTCCTAATTAATTGGGCTATCCCTCCCCCTATTATGCCCAAAGTGAGAAAATCATCCTCTTAATATCATTTTGTGATATGCAAGATTCAGTGACGAGTTTTGCTAATGGACCCAAGATATATATTCATGGTGCCAAGCCAAGTATACTCAAACATGGTGGCCTAGGACATGTGATACGTACATAACATATCTATAATTTTTGATGGTTTTATGCTAATAATATGCTTTTGATACTCCTTTTTATATAAAGTTTATGATTTATTTGGACTAACCTACTAATAGTTGCAAAAGTGCACAATGTTCTTGTTTTACACTTTGATGTGTAGGAATTACCAAGAATACAAGTGGAAACCTTGTTGGAGTCAAATTGGGATTTTCCAAAAAATCTGTCTCAGAACTCTTTTTTAAGATGGTCATGTTTAGGGTTGAAGACGGGGTCAAACGGAAAACTTTTCAACTACATAGTTGTTGGAAATTTCGCGACAAACGTTCTGGATATAAAATTTAGCTGATTTCGAGTCCGGACGGACCCGATAGACCCGATTTACTGCAGCTCAAGATATGGTGACGGAAATCCGAGAAGCTATCCACGAATTAGGTGTGTGAAAGTGACAGCATGCACACCATGGTGGCATTTAGGCTAGAGATTACAAATACTTGTTATGAGTTATATTTGTAGTTGGATGTTTTTATGAAATTGCGGTGTTTGTTGGAACCATCTATAACTCAAAGTGATAGTGTGGGGTTATCTAGATGGGAAAAACGAACTTTGAGGAGTGCTGTTATAACCCTACCATGGATTAGAGTATCCAACCGAAGAGTAGTTCAGAGTAGTATCATGAACAAGAAGATATTTATATCAGAGTGTTCAATAGCGAAAGTATGATCCCTAGGCCTTGTTTCTAAACATTGAAACACCGTTTGCAACTAGATCTGTTACATGTTTGCTTGCTTCCATCTTTTTGCCTTTAGTCTCTTCCATGCCATCAAGCTATTTTCTGGCACCATTACCACTTATAATTATCCATACCACTTGTATTTCACTATCTCTTTGCTGAATTAATGCACCTATACACCTGACAAGTGTATTGGGTGTGTTGGGACACAAGAGACTTCTTGTATCTTGATTGCAGGGTTGCTTGAGAGGGATACCTTTGACCACTTCCTCACTGAGTTCGATAAACCTTGGGTGATCCACTTAAGGGAAACTTGCTGCTGTTCTACAAACCTCTGCACTTGGAGGCCCAACAACTGTCTACAATAATAGAAGTGCGTAGACATCAAGCTATTTTCTGGCGCCGTTGCTGGGGAGGTAAGGTAAAAGGTACTCACATCCTCCGGTGTGAGTGCTCGAAGTTATTTCCTTTAGATTCTACAATTTTGTCTTTTTGTTTCTTGTTTTCACTAGTTAGGCTTAATGGAAAACAACAAAAAAATGAGAGAGCATTATAGTATTTATCTTGAGTTAGGACATGAAGTGTTTGAAGAGAAAATTAAAAAACCTATGGAACTTTATTTGCATTCTAATAGCAATGTTGTTAGTATGAATTCTTTGGACACCATTATTGCTAATTCTATGGAAAAGTCTAAGCTTGGGGAAGTTAATTTTTATAAAAATGATATTTTTAGTTCCCCAGCTTTAAAGAAGAAAATTTTCTCTGGTGATACTTTATCTCCCATATGTGGTAATTCTAATGATACTTGTGATATTTTAAATGCACATACTGAAAGCATCTCTTTTAAAATACCTATAAAAATTGTTGAACGTGTTATGAACAACTGTTATTTGGGAGATGGAACTGTCCATCCTGGTGATCATTTACTCTTTATACACGAATTATGCGAGTTGTTCAAGTGTGCAGGTATTTCAATGAACCAAGTTAAGAGGAAGCTATTCCCTTTTTCACTCAAGGGCAAAGTAAGGGAGTGGTATGAACTCCTAGATGATCCTCATCGTTTGGAGTGGAAGGAACTTGAATATCTCTTTTACTCTAAATTTTATCCTCCTCATGAAATTAATAAAGATAGGAATTACATTTATAATTTTCATCCACATGATGGAGAAAGTATTGCCCAAGCATGGGGGAGATTGAAGTCACTAATGCTCAAATGTCCCATTCATGAGCTCTATAGTAATATTGTGATTAATAATTTCTATGCAAGGCTTTCAAGACATTACAAGGACTATCCAGATACTTATTTAGAGGGATCCTTCACAAGTAAGGATGTCAAAGCTAAGTGGGATCTTCTTGAAACAATTCAAAGCAATACTGAAGATTGGGATAACAACAAAGGTAAAGAACCAGGTATAAGCTATGAGTATGATTGCATTAAGTCTTTCGCTGAAACTACTGATTTTCAAGAGCTTAGTGCTAAATATGGTCTTGATCCTCAAATTCTTATTGATTGTTTTAGATCCTTTGATTCTCATATTAATGCTCCTAAAGAAAAATGGGACATGTATCATGAGCCTTTTAAAGACACTTGCATGGAAAATGAAATTGTTATTAATGATAGCAATAAACATGCTCAAACCTATGAAAGTACTATTTCTTATAAGCATGTTAATTTTTGTGGAATACATAGACCTTGTGATAATAATCAAATTGAAGAAGAATATTGTATCACCCACAAGAATGAAAAAACTAGAACATGGTATAGGGCTCTAAATGATCTTGGTAAAAAAGTGTGTGCCCTCTATCCTTTTATTTGTGAACTTTGCTTTGAAGTGGGTCATTTCAATTTTCAATGCTCAGGCCATAATAATAGCCCTTCTAATCCAATGAGTACTGCAAGTTTGTATTGTGATGACATTATCACTCCTAATCAGCATGATGAACTTACATTATTTTTGGGGTGTGAAGAGTTATCAAGAAAAACTTCTTTGGTAGATATAAGTGCTTTTGGTATGAATAGTGTCATGCATGGTTGTCATCTTTATTGTGTTGATAATTGCCGCACAAATACTTACATACAAAATATTATAAAAGTTGAGATTTTACCAAAATATGACATGACTAATATGTGTTTTGATTTTATTAATGAAAAGAAGGAATCCTCCAAAGTTTCTTCTATTGTCTCTAACAATAAACCAGGGTATATGGAGAAGCTTCCTTTCAAGCCTCTCCCTCCTAAAGAGAATAAGAAAAATATTAAGAGGAGGAGTAAAAGGATAGAGGAAACGGTATTTCCCCCTAAGTATGTTGCTCCTATTATAGTTTTTGATGATTCTGAACTCGATGATGTTCCTATGCCTATTAGCTATAGTAGTGATCATGATTGGGAAAAGTACACTACTTTTTATATTGAAAATTTCTTCGGTACCAATTCTGAAAATGATGATATTAATAATTGTTGTACTTTTAGTGCTATCCATGTTCCTTGCAATGATGATATGTTTACAAATGAACACACTTTGGAAGATAAATATTCAATTGCTTATGATGATACTATACCTCCAATATATGATGATTGCAATGATGAATATGATATTTTCAGTCCACCTACTATTGAGGAGGAAAATAATTATGATTACAACATGCCTCCTATATTTGATGATTATGGTGATGAAAATAATAATGATAGTTATTTTGTTGAATTTGGTCCCACTACAATTAATAAGAATGACTATGTTTATGTGAGGAGTATTAATTCTTTTATGCATGTGGCTCATGATAAGAATGTTTCTTGTGATAGTTATCTTGTTAATTTTATTCATGATGCTACTGAAAGTTATTATGAGAGAGGGAAACATGGTTTTATGTATCTCAACAATATTAAGTTTCCCCTCTTTATGTTGAAAATTTTGAAGTTGCACTTGTTTTGCTTTCCTATGCTTGTTGCTTTGTGCTTTCATGACTTGTTTCTTTATAAGATTCCTATGCATAGGAAGTGGGTTAGACTTAAATCTGTTTTGAATTTTCTTCTTGATGCTCTCTTTTACTTCAATTCATATTTCCTATGTGACCATCTTCTCAAACTATCAAGCCTAACTTAAAGGCATTAAAGAAAAGTACTTATTGGGAGATAACCCAAAAGTTTTAGTTGAGTCTTGGAAGTTATTGCTTCAGTAATAACCTCTCCTTATCCTTTTTATTTGCTTTTTGTGCCAAGAGTAACCTCTAGTGAGAGAGAAGTAATGCTTGGGAAAGTTGTTGTCCCGAAACAGATTTTTATGCTTCACCGTAAAAATTCGTGTAAAATCTCTGTACGTCTTTTTGAGGCGTGAATTTTTGTGCCTCTGGCCCAGGTTGTTATCTAACTTTAGTTAGCTCAACACTTTTCGATTTGAGCAACAGAAGGTCTTCGAAAAAATTGTTTTTTACCTGTTGCTCTGTTTTGACAGATTTCTGGCATTATTTGCATTTGCTTCTTGTTGGTTCCTTTTTGGGTTCTCTTTGGGGAATTGAGCTTTTTCAGGGAAGTGCTACAGTATCTTGTGTTTTAATGGAAGTTTTATTGGTCTTAAAACTGAACCAAAGACTTATTATCTTGAGTACACTAATGTTGCTAACAACGATTGTGTGAAGTTTGTATGAAGGAAAACAAATTTAGGTGTATGGAGAGAATGATGTAATGAGATGAAGAATGGACTAAAGCTCAAGCTTGGGGATTCTATGCGTGTCACCCCAAGAAATATCCAAGAAGTACAAGCGTCATGGGCATCCCCTTCTTCATCAATAAAAATCCCAGGTTTCTTCCAAACACTTCATTTTTATTGTTTCATGCACAGTTGTGTTGTTCTTGGAGCGTCTTTGTTTTCGTTTTTGGTTTTGGTTTGCTTGGTTTTCTTAGTTTTATTGAATAAATTGGTTGGACCCCCTCTTTCATACTTAGGTTTTCAAATAGTTTGGTTTGGATTGGAAAGAGTACAAAAGTTCATGCTTAAGTGGTAAAAGGAGCTTGTTTTTGACTGTGGCCTATGCTTTGTCATGCCATGCTTGATATTGTTTTGGCTTTATGCTTAGTGATCTTTGCTGTAGAATGACTTGTTATAAACAACTGAGATTTCTTAATATGCCTTTGAAGAATCATGCGTTGTTTTAGCATATTAAAGCATAGTATTGTGGTATTTTCCTTTGATACTTTATTTGGGTTGACTTGGCACATGATCACACCATGTTATGACTATCCCAAGTCACCATAGCCTTTATGATCCTTTAGTTTTCGACTTGTAATATCACTTTATGCTTTAATTAATGATATTTTGTCGCTTTGCATGATTATGGTCATTATTGCTCTCTTAGTTGGTCGCTCCTAGTCTTTTGCTAGTCTCCATAACCAAGTATGAGTTCCACTCATGCATCCAACTCCTAGAACCAAGTTATTCCAAAGAGTATACCATACCTACCTATTAGCATTTGCTATTCCAAGTATATTAATGTTTTAATCTACCTTCCAAATTAAACTTGTTATGAGAAAACTAGTGATTAAATCTCTCACGAACTTGATGGCACACTTTACTTTTTCTTGCCCCTAATAAACTTGAACCATTGTGTCATCTATGTTGTATATGCTTGCACTTATATGTTGGGGATTAGCAGAACCATGCTGTCATGGGGAACGCTTTCAACATTGCACTTGTACTTTGTACATAGTTGATATCATGCTCTTTTGTCTATGGATGTCGTCGATGTGAAATGAAAGGGGAGCTTGTAAGTCCATGGAGTTATGTATGTGTGTTAGAGAAACGTCTGGGCCGCCGATCTAATCCATGCCTAATCATGGTGGAAACCTGCAGCATAACCATGATGAACAATCTATGAAGCATTCTTGTTATGAACAAAAAATATAGAGATTGAGAAAAAGAGAAAAAATAAAAAAAAGATGAGAAAAGAGGAAAGAGAGAAAAAAGCACCATTTTCCCATGGTAAATAAGAAGATTGCTGAGATGCTCGTTGTGTGCTTGCCTTGTCATTTTGATATGGGGATTCTTCCGTATCATCGGGCAAGGGGTACCACGTTGGAGGTTCTCTATGATACACATGTACTTACTATGACAAGAACTTACTGGTAACTAAACTTGAGTAGCATGAGGAGCGGCCCTCGTATTCAAGGGACATGAGATTGCCAACTTATGCTTTGTCAAGCATATACTCCATAGTTTGTTCACTTTAACCTTAATCACTTCTAGATGCTTATGATAGAGGCAATGAGAGCTGAAAGCTAATAAGTACCATAATTTTTGGAAGCTCTTTATGAGACTTGAATCCCTGCTTCCTTCTATGAAGGCCTTTCTTTTACTTTTATGTTGAGTCTCCATCTTCTATCTTTATGTACCTATTGAGAGAGCATAGTGGCCATTCTTAGTTTAATGTGCATTGTCCCAAAACTTATTGATTGATTCATAATGTTGATATTGCTTGCTCTTAAACCATTTGTATCTAGTCACCCTTATAAACTTTGAAAGTGTCCTATGCATTTATGTTTTTCTACACTATGAGAGACAAGCTGAATACCACTCTTATTATGTTTTCTATATGTGAAACAAACAAACGTATTTCAATGCATTATTATTCATGATCTTTTCTTTGTACCTTTTAATGTTACAACATAGTTGCTATGTTTTATTGTTAGAACTCTATCTTTCATGTTCATGTTTAGAGTACCTTGATCCCAACTATCAATGCTTTTACAATAATGATGATCAAGATTATGTTGGCTGCGTGTCACCTCAAAAATTATATTGTTTTTATCGTTTACCTACTCGAGGGCGAGTAGGAACTAAGCTTGGGGATATTGATACGTCCATAACGTATCTATAATTTTTGATGGTTTTATGCTAATAATATGCTTTTGATACTCCTTTTTATATAAAGTTTATGATTTATTTGGACTAACCTACTAATAGTTGCAAAAGTGCACATTGTTCTTGTTTTACACTTTGATGTGTAGGAATTACCAAGAATACAAGTGGACACCTTGTTCGAGTCAAATTTGGAATTTTCTAGAAATCTGTCTCAGAACTCTTTTTTTAAATGGTCACGTTTCGGGTTGAAGATGGTGTTAAACGGAAAACTCCTCAACTACAAATTTGTTGGAAATTTCACGAAAAACGTTCTGGACATCAAATTTAGCTGATTCCGAGTCCGGACTGGCCCGATAGGCCTGATTTACTGCAGCCCAAGATGGGATGACGCAAATCCGAGAAGCTATATAAAGGGAGGAAACCTAATTCGTGGGAGACACCTCCACCCACGAATTTGCAGCCACCAAAGCCACGTTTTTGCGTCCCCCATGGATCCCATCTCCATGAGGAAGGGCTCCTAAGAAGCCATGAAGGAAGGGCGCAAAGGGGCGGTGCTCCCCTATGCTACCAGCGGCGGGGAAGGAGTCCTCCGTGCCGCCGCCTCTTCACCATCTTCACCACCATCTTCATTGACTCCACCATCATCTCCATCGCCGTCGCTGATTCCCATGATGATAAGGAAGTAGTTCTTTGTAAGATCTCACCATAATAGGTAAGATCCCTGTGATTGCAGTGCTAGTCCCTGGATCGAAATGCTAGCACCCATAGTTTAAGATGAAGTACACAGAAACAAAGGTCATAATTACATCGCACATCCAGGAGTATAATGGTTCTTACAACTCACTTAGCCCAAGGCTAAGACACAAGTTCACTTAACATAGCATAATAATAATAGAGTCTTAAGTCTTCATGTGCCATAGGCAAGCATGTCGAGTGTAGACCCGCAACCCTACTCATCATCAGAGTATCCAGCAACATAATAAGTTATAGCCACAAGGGTCAATACATTTGGAATTGTATTGGCAAGTGATACCATAGATACTTAATATAATCCAACAACTACATGAATATATGGCTAAGTGGGGTTATGGCTGGCTTTACTAAAATTAGTTTAACTTATAGTTTTTGAAGAAGTTTTCATTCAAGCTATAAGGTACCAATGATAGACATCACTGAACCTTTACCCATGTTCACCCACAAGTTTTATCTTAGAGAAATTTGGATGAGGAGATTATTGAACTGCTTCACTGTCTTGAGGCTCAGAAGTTGTCCATAACCGGGGACACGGCTAAGTACTTAGTTTTACCCTCTCGAGAGGTGGTGCACTTTCCCCACAAGACTCGACATGCATCGAGACAAGACTTTTTAGAAGCAATCCCTCAGACCACCACGGACGCGTTCCATCCTATCATATCTACCACCTTCTGTCCGTCTGGCTGAGTTCTTGCAACTTAGTTGGTCAAGACAGAGCCCATATGCCATGTGGTTGCACTGGAAGCTTCAGGACAAGAATGTCTCCAATCTCTTTGTTCCTGGGTGGCCATCCGCAAGTGTGAAACACCAGCTGACCATAGACATGGCCCCTGAGTAACCACTCAACATAATCCAAGCAAGTCCCAATCCACCCAGGTGTTTCATTAATAATAGTTGTTTTCTTAGTCAAACAAAAATAATATCTTTCCATACTATCTTGATATGTATTTTCCACCCACGAATTCTACTAGCATAGCTAAGCATTCTAGCATACTAAGTCTTTTAACTAGGGGATACTACCAAGATATAGTCTATAGGGTAGCATAGCACAGTATAGTAACATATGAATAATTCTATCATGTTAAGATCTACCAAAATATCACTAGTGCAATAGTGAAAATAATAGGACATGGGATGAAATATCACTTGCCTTGGTAGCTAGGGGAATAGGTACAATCCTCACAGCAACAAACTTCACAATCCACACAATCTACACAAGATCAATACAACAACAATAATTCAATCAATAAAACATTACAAAAACATGAATGCATGCAAAATGCAATGATATGATCACAACTCTATAATTTACAGAGTCTACAGTACCGAGGATAGAATACCTCATCTAAATGCACAAGAAATACTCAAAAATATGAACAATTTTTGTGAGCAAAATACTCCTAACAAGGTTCTGCCTATAATTCCCATTTTTCAGAGTCAAAAATGTGAAACAAGGCCTCCATAATAAAGGTCTTATTTTTCTGAATCCATAGACACCAAATTTGTATTTTTCTGATTTGTGGATCAAAAGTTATTGAATTTCTAAGTTAAATACTAAATCTGTCTATTTTCTAATTAAAAAAAAATAGTCTGGCGACGTGGCGCTATCCTATTGGCTGGTACCGGTTCGGCCGGATCGATCGCTGTGGGCCGTCAGATCTTAAGTGACTACAGACGGATCTAATTAGCCCGTACCCTTTCGATTAGTGATCTAATCCTATCCGCTAAAATCTGATCGAACGGCTCCTAATCACCTGGCTGGGGACCGGCGGCGCTAGCGACGGCGCGCGGCGGCGGCAGGTCAGGTGATTGACATTCTGGTGATTCTAGAGGGGTAGGGGAAAAGGCAGTCTTACCGAGGGTTTGCGGTGGTCTCGGCGATCTGGTTGGTGGTCGCGATGGAGAGAGGGGAGCTCTGCGCCGCTCGGTATTCCTCGTCGGAGTTGCGTCGACGGTGGAGGTGTCGGCTCAGTGTCGGAGACAACGGCCTAGGGCTCAAACAAATGAATTAAGGGGTCAGTGTGATGCGCCTTGACGAGCACAAGCAGCCTGTGGCCAAAAATGAGCGGCGGGAACCTTGCCCTTACCGGAAAAACCGTCGGACGGTGGCGGCAGAGGAGTTCGCCAGACTTGGTCCGTGTCATCAACCTGGAGCAAGAGGGGAGCACGTGGCACGGTTAGTAGGTGCGCTAGGATATGGTGAACCAGGCGAAATAGAGAGGAGGGCGCCGGGCGGCCTGGGTTCACCGGAATTGTCGCCGGAGTACTGTGTGTGAGCGGCGGTCCGAGCTCGAAATTTGGGGAGCCTGGGGGCTCTCCGGGGGTGGCGACTGGGGGAAATGATGAGGATGGTTAAGGGGATTAAGTAGAAGCAGTCGCCGGGGGAATTACTACTAGAAACGGCCGGAATCGATTTGATTTTGAAACGGCAGAGGAGGTGGGGCGGTTCGTCACAGGGGGTTGAAGACGACGGGGTGGTGGGGTGACGTGGCGTGGGGTCGGTCTGTCAGCGGGAGGGTGTAGTCAGTGGCGCGGTAAGAAAAATAGGGGAGAGGGGAAAAGCCGGGTGGGCTTAGTAGGCTGGGTTTGGGCCGAAAGGCCAGAAGCTGTCTGCTGCTTATTATTTTTTTCCTCCTTTACTCTTTTTCTTTTTCTAATTCTGTTTTCTCCAAAACTTTTGATTTAAGGATTCAAATTGATTCAAACCAATTTGTGAATATTTGTAAAAACTCAAACTAGGTTTTTAGGGTATTATAAAACATATTTATCTTCTATTTTAATCCAAAGTATTTACTTGGACTTAATAGGTAATATAGCATTTTCTTTGATTCTATTTTCGAAATAATTCATATCTTTTTATTCATGGCTCAAAATTGCACCAAATTTTTGGAGGACATTCTAAATGCAATGCAATTACATGCTATGATGATATGAGTGCAATGATGATGATTTCAGATGAAATTTTGGGATGTTACAAATCTAACCCCCTTAAGATGAATCTCGCCCTCGAGATTCAGGTTGGCTAGCAAATAGGTGAGGGTGATCTCTCCGAATTTCATCCTCTCGCTCCCAGGTTGCTTCTGATTCAGTGTGATGGTTCCACTGCACTTTGCAGAATCTGATGGTCTTGGTACGGGTAATTCTTTCTGCGGTCTCTAGAATCTTAATAGGTTTCTCTTCATAAGTGAGATCATTATCTAGCTGAACCTCCTCCAATGGTATAGTGTCTTTCAACGAAGTTTCTTCCATCTCTGGGTGACACTTTTTCAGCTGACTAACATGGAATACATTATGAACTGCTGACAAAGATTCTGGTAATTCTATCTCATATGCCACTTCTCCTTTGCGACTCAAAATCTTGAAAGGCCCTACATAGCGTGGTGCTAGTTTTCATTTGATTCCAAATCTCTTCACACCACGAAGTGGTGATACCCTGAGATAAGCTCTATCACCAACCTCGTAGGTAACCTCTCTATGTTTTGGATCAGCATAGCTCTTTTGCCAAGATTGAGCTACCTTTAGCCTATCTCTCACCATCTTGACTTTCTCCTCGGCCTCTTTGATTAGGTCTGGCCCGAACAAATTGCTTTCTCCTACTCCATTCCATAGCAATGGTGTAGTACACTTCCTTCCATAAAGGAATTCAAATGGAGCCATTTCTATGCTTGACTGATAACTGTTATTGTAAGAAAACTCTGCGTACGGTAGACTTTCATCCCAACTGGATCCATAATCTAACGCACATGCTCTCAGCATATCCTCTAATATTTTATTGGTCCTTTCTGTCTGCCCATCTGTTTGCGGTTGAAATGCAGTGCTGAATTCTAACCGAGTTCCCAGTGACTCGTGAAGTTGTCGCCAAAAGTGCGAAGTGAATTGAGTCCCTCTGTCAGACACGATACTTTTAGGTACCCCATGCAAACATACAATTCTGTTCATGTAAATCTTGGCTAACTTTGCACTTGTATAAGTGGTCTTTACTGGTATGAAATGGGCCACTTTTGTCAAGCAATCAACGATAACCCATATGGAATCGTATCCAGATTTGGTCCTGGGCAGTCCAGTGATAAAATCCATACCGATTTTATCCCATTTCCAATCAGGTATTGGTAGTGGTTGTAATAATCCTACCGGTTTCTGATGTTCTGCCTTTACACGACTACACACGTCGCATAGAGCAATGTGTTCCGCTATATATTTCTTTAGATTATTCCACCAAAATCTTCCCTTAACATCCATATACATCTTGGTGTTGCCAGGGTGAATTGAATATGGTGAATTGTGAGCTTCTTGTAAGATCAACTTCTTAAGTTCCAGATCCTGTGGAACACAGATACGTTTTTCGTACCATAAGATTCCTTGTTCATCTACATGGAATCCTTTTGCCTTTCCTTCACTAACTTTACTTTTGATTTCATCTATTTCTTTGTCCAACTTTTGGGCTTCTTGAATTCTATCCATTAGTGTGGGCTGCACCTCCAAGGATGCAAGGTACCCTTCAGGCACAATTTCAAGTCTCAGCTCTCTAAATTGGGCACACAACTCCTCCGGCAACTCTCCTTTGTTGAGGCCATTCACATAAACCTCGCGGCTTAATGCATCGGCTACAACATTTGCCTTTCCAGGATGGTATTGCAAACTTAAGTCATAGTCCTTGATAAGTTCTAGCCATCTTCTTTGCCTCATGTTGAGCTCTTTCTATGTAAAAATATATTTCAAACTCTTGTGATCGGTAAACATTTCACAACGTTTTCCCATAAGATAATGCCTCCATGTTTTTAGTGCATGCACAACTGATGCCAACTCTAGATCATGAGTAGGATAATTTACTTCATGATTTTTGAGTTGCCTTGATGCATAGGATACAACTTTACTTTGTTGCATTAGTACACCTCCCAGTCCTTGGTGAGATTCATCACAATAGACCTGAAAATCTTTCTCAAGATCTGGCAAACATAACACTGGTGCTGACACAAGTCTCTTTTTCAATTCCTGAAAGCTGTTTTCACAAGCTTCTGTCCAATTAAACTTCTTCTCCTTCTTTAGCAGATCAATCATGGGCTTTGCTATCTTAGAGAAGTTTTCAATGAACCTCCGATAGTACCCTGCTAGACCAAGGAAACTACGGATTTCCTTAACAGATTTAGGAGGTTCCCATTCTGTCACAGCTGCCACTTTTGCTGGATCAACAGCTATACCATTTCCAGATACTATGTGCCCAAGAAAACCCACTTCATTCAGCCAAAATTCACATTTACTGAACTTGGCATAAAGTTTATGTTCCCTGAGTTTCTCTAGAATCAGGCGTAGATGTTCATCATGTTCTTTGTTGCTTTTGGAATATACCAATATATCATAGATGAATACCACTACGAACTTGTCAAGGAATTCCATGAATACTTTATTCATCAAGTTCATGAAATAGGCTGGTGCATTAGTCAATCCAAACGGCATCACTGTATATTCATACAACCCATATCTAGTGGTGAATGCAGTCTTGGGTATGTCATGTTCTCTAATCTTTAGTTCAAAGTATCCTGATCGGAGATCAATTTTTGAGAACACACATGCTCCCTCTAGCTGATCGAAGAGATCATTTATTCTAGGCAGGGGATACTTATTCTTTATGGTCACTTCATTAAGTGAACGATAATCTATGCATAGCCTCTGACTTCGGTCCTTATTTTCAACAAACAAGACTGGTGCTCCCCAAGACGATGAACTTGGTTGGATAAATCCCTTTTCCAGTTGTTCTCCTAATTGTTTCTTGAGTTCTTTTAACTCGTCAACTGACATCTTATAAGGTCTCTTTGCTATAGGCCCTGTTCCTGGCAGTAGGTCTATTAGAAACTCCACATCCCTATCTGGTGGCATGCCAGGTAATTCTTTGGGGAACACATCTGGGTATTCCTTCACTATTGGCACACTGTCTAGGCTAACCCCCTTAAGAGAATTAACCTTGCTCCCCTTGGGTTCAAAGTTAGACTTGAACCTGATCCTCTTCTTTTCTGGGGTGGTAAGCATAACAGTCCGCTTGGCACAACCAATCACCCCTTCATAATGGGTCAACCAGTCCATTCCTAATATGACATCTAATCCTTGGGACTCTAGGATTATTAAACTAATCGGGAACTTGTGCTTTCCAATTTCTAGGATGATATGTCGGCACCCTGAATTTACTATCATTTCTCCACCGGAGAACTTACCTTAATAGGACATCCAATAGTTTCAGTGGCGAGTCTGTTTTTGATTACAAATGCTCTTGAAATGAATGAATGTGATGCGCCAGTATCGAAAAGGATAAGTGCAGGAAAGGAATTAATCTTGAACTTACCGATCACGGCATCAGATCCTTCTTGGATTTCCTCCACATTAATGTGATTCACATGACCCTTTTGGAATGGGTTTGGCTTAGCCCCATCAGTCTTCTTCTCTGGGCATTCATTGGCATAGTGCCCCATTTTCTTGCATTTGAAACATTCCACCTGACTGATGTCTTTCTTTGCTGGCTGATTGTGACGATTCTGTCCATTTTGGTTTCCATGGCCATGACCATTGTGGTTGTTCCTGAATCCACCTTTGTTGTGCCCACGATGATTGTTTCCATCATGGTTGTGGTTGTTGTTATGATGGTTATTATGATTCCCATTTTTGTGGAACCCTGAACTCCCACTTCCTTCACCATGAGAGTGCTTGTGAGGAGATCCTGATCCATACTTATCAAAATGGTGCTTCCTCTTTCTACCCTCCACTTGTTTCATCTTGTTTTTCAGGATGGCAGCTTTGTCACACAAGGATTGATAACTTGGAACATATGCAACAGATAGTTGCATAGAAATTTCATCATTCAGCCCATCTAGGAACTTCTCCTTTCTCTTTGCATCAGTGTCAACATCGTCGGGTGCATAACGTGACAAATTATTGAACTCTTCGATGTCTTCAGAGATACTATGGTGGCGTTGCTTGAGGTTATGAAAATCCTTTTTCTTCAACCCCATTATTCCAGCAGAGATGTGAGTGGTGCGAAACCCATCTTCAAACATTGCCCAAGTCACTTCCTCAATAGGGTGGGTAATTTGGAAATTATCCCACCAATCAGCTGCATGACCTTCCAACAAGTGTGCTACAAATCTGGCCTTTTCTGCATCCGTGCATCCAACCGTGACTAGGTCCTTATTCACAGAGCGTAGCCAATCATTTGCTACCATAGGGTTAGTGGTACCCGAAAACTTAGCAGGTCTCAGCCTTAGAAATCTGGTCAGCATATCCAGGGGCGGTGGATTATTCTGGTTTTTGTTATTGTTATTATTGTTGTTGTTATGATTCTGGGTTGCCATGAATTGAGTCATCATTTGCATCAATTGGGTCTGCGCAGCCATCATCTGCTGCATTCCATTGCCATTGTCATCCTCGTTGTTGTGTCGGGGAGGCATCTGTGGGTTTAATAAAGGTAAGTAATGATAGATGACCCCAAATAAAACAACAATCAATCAAACAAACAAGCACATGCAAGTTCAACATTACAGCAATGACGGAGTTTGTAAAAATAATATACTATCATAGTCACCCACAAGTCGGTATGACTTATGCAACTCAATAATAATAGACGAAAGGTAGATGGAATAGCATCACTACTCCTCCATGTCGACTTCCTCCTCCACTAGTGCAAGTCCTGCTGCTGCGAATCCTGCCTTGTATTCCTCCAAGCTTGTAGTCAAGGCATCAATCTTTGTCTGTAACTCTCTCTTCTGAGTGCGCAGCCTCTCTATCACCTCATGACCCGTTTCCAGCTCAATGTCCTCAAGCTCTAACTCGGTCTCCAAGTCTCTAATCTTCTTGTTCTTCTCCTGAACTCTCTTCTCTTGGCTCTTGAATTTCTTCTCTTGGTCTTCAAACTTCTTCTCCATTTCCTTGATTCGGTTTTCCTGCTCCAGGAAGGCCTTGTCCTTCTCTTTAAGTTGGACTCGTAGTTCATCGTTGCTAAGCATCACATTAGTCCTATCAGTATCAAGGTGTCTGATGAGGCTCTCTAAGTCCTGGAGGTAGTGACGCACGGGCTTGATAGACTCCTTAGTGGCCTCGTCCAACACAATAGGCTCTCCATCCTCGTCGCGCCTCCCAAAGAAATGGAAGTAGTGCCTCTTGATCTTAGAAGAGTGACGTCCACATAGGCGTCCCAACAGCTCCTGCATAGCGACGTCGAGGCCCCTCTCCATGTCATCATGGAGTATCTTGAAGGCAATCTCCCCAATTTGGGGCTCTGTCTCACGTCCTGGCTGGGTAACTTTGAATCCCCATAAGTCCTTCCTCTGAAACTTCCTCAGCTGAAGTCCCTGAATGGTAGGGATTGGAAGAGCGAGCACTTGGACTAGCTCCAATATGCGAGTCCCAAAGCGAGTCCCCTTGAAATCCTTAGCCGTGCTGTAGACAAAATTCGGCATCTTTTGAATAGTATGGAGAAAATTAGTAACACAATGGAGAAAGTAAACACAAATCACAAAATGAGAAAATCAACCAACAGAATAATCCAAGTAGCAATACATTATTCAACTCAAGCACTTCAAGGTTCCAGACATAACTTATTTTTGCCATACCACATAAGTTGGTATGATCAAAATATTAACGTGATAAAACGCCAAGCGTGGTGGTCCAACTAATATCTCATTCCTTAACCAAGGTGGCAATCTAGGCATCCTTGGCAGCAATCTGTTTGTCTTGGTCACATAGCTCCAAAGCTAGGCCTATGCTATCCTTACTTAGGCGTTTCACAGTGGCCTTTGAGTCTTGGACAAGACGCTTCTCCTCCTTGAGATCTTCCCGGGTATTGAGAATTCTATACTTGAGTCTCTCCCCAAGTTCCTTAATAGCTCTCCAGGCAGCATTCCTTGCAGAGTCAAAGAATGACGAGTGCATTTCAGAGTTGGTGAACATGCAGAATCCTGTACTTTTGGAATCGTCCCCCTTGTCTTTGTACAAATGGAGTTGCACCCACCAATACTCTTGTCCTTCGTCTATCACAGGAAATCCCTTGTACACGGCTTCACCATTCATTCCCAAGACAAGCATGAGGTTCTTGAGTACATTGGGAAATTCTGTCTCACACTCCAGGGTCATAGTCATCAGTGGTCCCTTCTTGACAGATTCATTGATGGTGGACATCTACAAAAATAGATGAGAAGGATGATTAGGGAAAGTTTTACGAGATGAAAAGACAAGTGTAAGGTTGGAATATAGAGTTATTTTTTTCCTAAGGGTTTTCCTTAGTCTAATCCATTCTAGGGTCACGAACCTACAGGCAACACAGTGCTCTGATACCATCTGTAAGATCTCACCATAATAGGTAAGATCCCTATGATTGCAGTGCTAGTCCCTGGATCAAAATGCTAGCACCCACAGTTTAAGATGAAGTACACAGAAACAAAGGTCATAATTACATCGCACATCCAGGAGTATAATGGTTCTTACAACTCACTTAGCCCAAGGCTAAGACACAAGTTCACTTAACATAGCATAATAATAGAGTCTTAAGTCTTCATGTGCCACAGGCAAGCATGTCGAGTGTAGACCCACAACCCTACTCATCATCAGAGTATCCTGCAACATAATAAGTTATAGCCACAAGGGTCAATACATTTGGAATTGTATTGGCAAGTGATACCATAGATACTTAATATAATCCAACAACTACATGAATATATGGCTAAGTGGGGTTATGGCTGGCTTTACTAAAATTAGTTTAACTTATAGTTTTTGAAGAAGTTTTCATTCAAGCTATAAGGTACCAATGATAGACATCACTGAACCTTTACCCATGTTCACCCACAAGTTTTATCTTAGAGAAATTTGGATGAGGAGATTATTGAACTGCTTCACTGCCTTGAGGCTCAGAAGTTGTCCATAACCGGGGACACGGCTAAGTACTTAGTTTTACCCTCTTGAGAGGTGGTGCACTTTCCCCACAAGACTCGACATGCATCGAGACAAGACTTTTTAGAAGCAATCCCTCAGACCACCACGGACGCGTTCCAACCTATCATATCTACCACCTTCTGTCCGTCTGGCTGAGTTCTTGCAACTTAGTTGGTCAAGACAGAGCCCATATGCCATGTGGTTGCACTGGAAGCTTCAGGACAAGAATGTCTCCAATCTCTTTGTTCCTGGGTGGCCATCCGCAAGTGTGAAACACCAGCTGACCATAGACATGGCCCCTGAGTAACCACTCAACATAATCCAAGCAAGTCCCAATCCACCCAGCTGTTTCATTAATAATAGTTGTTTTCTTAGTCAAACAAAAATAATATCTTTCCATACTATCTTGATATGTATTTTTCACCCACGAATTCTACTAGCATAGCGAAGCATTCTAGCATACAAAGTCTTTTAACTAGGGGATACTACCAAGATATAGTCTATGGGGTAGCATAGCACAGTATAGTAACATATGAATAATTCTATCATGTTAAGATCTACCAAAATATCACTAGTGCAATAGTGAAAATAATAGGACATGGGATGAAATATCACTTTCCTTGGTAGCTAGGGGAATAGGTACAATCCTCACAGCAACAAACTTCACAATCCACACAATCTACACAAGATCAATACAACAACAATAATTCAATCAATAAAACATTACAAAAACATGAATGCATGCAAAATGCAATGATATGATCACAACTCTATAATTTACAGAGTCTACAGTACCGAGGATAGAATACCTCATCTAAATGCACAAGAAATACTCAAAAAAATGAACAATTTTTGTGAGCAAAATACTCCTAACAAGGTTCTGCCTATAATTCCCATTTTTTAGAGTCAAAAATGTGAAACAAGGCCTCCATAATAAAGGTCTTATTTTTCTGAATCCATAGACACCAAATTTGTATTTTTCTGATTTGTGGATCAAAAGTTATTGAATTTCTAAGTTAAATACTAAATCTGTCTATTTTCTAATTAAACAAAAATAGTCTGGCGACGTGGCGCTATCCTATTGGCTGGTACCGGTTCGCCCGGATCGATCGCTATGGGCCGTCAGATCTTAAGTGACTATGGACGGATCTGATTAGCCCGTACCCTTTCGATTAGTGATCTAATTCTATCCGCTAAAATCTGATCGAACGGCTCCTAATCACCTGGCTGGGGACCGGCGGCGCTAGCGACGGCGCGCGGCGGCGGCACGTCAGGTGAGTGACGTTCCGGTGATTCTAGAGGGGTAGGGGAAAAGGCAGTCTTACCGAGGGTTTGCGGTTGTCTCGGCGATCTGGTTGGTGGTCGAGATGGAGAGAGGGGAGGTCTGCGCCGCTCGGTATTCCTCGCCGAAGTTGCGTCGACGGAGGAGGTGTCGGCTCAGTGTCGGACACAACGGCCTGGGGCTCAAACAAATGAATTAAGGGGTCAGTGTGATGCGCCTTGACGAGCACAAGCAGCCTGTGGCCAAAAATGAGCGGCGGGAACCTTGCCTTACCGGAAAAACCGTCGGACGGTGGCGGCAGAGGAGTTCGCTGGACTTGGTCCGTGTCGTCGACCTGGAGCAAGAGGGAGCACGTGGCTCGGTTAGTAAGTGCGCTAGGATATGGTGAACCAGACGGAACAGAGAGGTGGGCGCTGGGCGGCCTGGGTTCACCGGAATTGTCGCCGGAGTACTGTCTGTGAGCGGCGGTCCGAGCTCGAAATTTTGGGAGCCTGGGGGCTCTCCGGGGGTGGCGACTGGGGGAAATGATGAGGATGGTTAAGGGGATTAAGTAGAAGCAGTCGCCGGGGGAATTACTACGAGAAACGGCTGGAATCGATTTGATTTCGAAATAGCAGAGGAGGTGGGGGCGGTTCGTCGCTGGGGGTTGAAGACGACGGGGTGGTGGGGTGACGTGGCATGGGGTCGGTCTGTCAGCGGGAGGGGGTAGTCAGTGGCGCGGTAAGGAAAACAGGGGAGTGGGGAAAAGCCGGGTGGGCTTAGTGGGCTGGGTTTGGGCCGAAAGGCCAGAAGCTGTCTGCTGCTTATTATTTTTTTCCTCCTTTACTCTTTTTCTTTTTCTAATTCTGTTTTCTCCAAAACTTTTGATTTAAAGATTCAAATTGATTCAAACCAATTTTTGAAAATTTGTAAAAACTCAAACTAGGTTTTTAGGGTATTATAAAACATATTTATCTTCTATTTTAATCCAAAATATTTACTTGGACTTAATAGGTAATATAGCATTTTCTTTGATTCTATTTTCAAAATAATTCATATCTTTTTATTCATGGCTCAAAATTGCACCAAATTTTTGGAGGACATTCTAAATGCAATGCAATTACATGCTATGATGCTATGAGTGCAATGATGATGATTTCAGATGAAAGTTTGGGATGTTACATTCTTCCTCGAGTCTAAGGGTTCTACTGGTAGCTATGTGTTCATCTCTCTCTCTATACATTATCATATTGTGATCATGAGCTTTGTAATTAAGTAGATCTACCTTGCTACTCAAGTGCTTTAATAGATCGCTGCTCTCCCCATGTGTGTGAAAGTGACAGCATGCACACCATGGTGGCACTTAGGCTAGAGATTACACATACTTGTTATGAGTTATATTTGGAGTTAGATGTCTCTATGAAATTGTGGTGTTTGTTGGAACCATCTAGAGCTCAAGGTGACAGTATGGGGTTATCTAGATAGGAAAAGCAAACTTTGAGGAGTGCTGTTATAACCCTACCATGGATTAGAGTGTCCAACTAGAGAGTAGTTCAGAGTAGTATCATGAAGAAGAAGATATTTATATGAGAGTGTTCACTAGCGAAAGTATGATCCCTAGGCCTTGTTTCTAAACATTGAAACACCGTTTGCAACTAGATCTGTTACATGTTTGCTTCCTTCCATCTTTTTGCCTTTAGTCTCTTCCACGCCATCAAGCTATTTTCTAGCACCGTTACCACTTATAACTATCTCTTCACCGAACTAGTGCACCTATACACCTGATAAGTGTATTGAGTGTGTTGGGACACAAGAGTCTTCTTGTATCTTGATTGTAGGGTTGCTTGAGAGGGATACCTTTGACCTCTAATGAGAGAGAAGTAATGCTTGGGAAAGTTGCTGTCCCAAAACAGATTTTTGTGCTTCACCATAAAAATTATTATAAAATCTCTGTACGTCTTTTTGAGGCGTGAATTTTTGTTCTTCTGCCGCAGGTTGTTATCTAACTTTAGTTAGTTCAACACTTTTCGATTTGAGCAATAGAAGGTCTTTGAAAAAAATTGTTTTTACCTGTTGGTCTGTTTTGACAGATTTCTGGCATTATTTGCATTTGCTTCTTGTTGGTTCCTTTTTGGGTTCTCTTTGGGGAATTGAGCTTTTTCAGGGAAGTGCTACAGTATCTTGTGTTTTAATGGAAGTTTTATTGGTCTTGAAACTGAACCCAAAGACTTATTATCTTGAGTACACTAATGTTACTAATAAAGATTGTGTGAAGTTTGTATGAAGGAAAAAAATTTCAGGTGTATGGAGAGAATGATGTAATGAGATGAAGAATGGACTAAAGCTCAAGCTTGGGGATGCCATGCGTGTCACCCAAGAAATATCCAAGAAGTACAAGCGTCATGGGCATCCCCTTCTTCATCAATAAAAATCCCAGGTTTCTTCCAAACACTTCATTTTTATTGTTTCATGCACAGTTGTGGTGTTCTTGGAGCGTCTTTGTTTTCGTTTTTGGTTTTTGTTTGCTTGGTTTTCTTAGTTTGCTTGAATAGATTGGTTGGACCCCCTCTTTCATACATAGGTTTTCAAATAGTTTGGTTTGGATTGGAAAGAGTACGAAAGTTCATGCTTAAGTGGTAAAAGGAGCTTGTTTTTGACTGTGGCCTATGCTTTGTCATGCCATGCTTGATATTGTTTTGGCTTTATGCTTAGTGATCTTTGCTTTAGAATGACTTGTTATAAACAACTGAGATTTCTTAATATGCCTTTGAAGAATCATGCGTTGTTTTAGCATATTAAAGCATAGTATTGTGGTATTTTCCTTTGATGCTTTATTTGGGTTGACTTGGCACATGATCACACCATGTTATGACTATCCCAAGTCACCATAGCCTTTATGATCCTTTAGTTTTCGACTTGTAATATCACTTTATGCTTTAATTAATGATATTTTGTCTCTTTGCATGATTATGGTCATTATTGCTCTCTTAGTTGGTCGCTCATAGTCTTTTGCTAGTCTCCATAACCAAGTATAAGTTCCACTCATGCATCCAACTCCTAGAACCAAGTTATTCCAAAGAGTCTACCACACCTACCTATTAGCATTTGCTCTTCCAAGTATATTAATGTTTTTATCTACCTTCCGAATTAAACTTGTTATGAGAAAACTTGTGATTAAAGCTCACACGAACTTGATGGCACACTTTACTTTTCTTACCCCTAGTAAACTTGAACCATTGTGTCATCTATGTTGTATATGCTTGCACTTATATGTTGGGGATTAGCAGAACCATGCTGTCATGGGGAACGCTTTCAACATTGCACTTGTACTTTGTACCTAGTTGATATCATGCTCTTTTGTCTATGGATGTCGTCGGTGTGAAATGAAAGGGGAGCTTGTAAGTTGATGAAGTTATGTATGTGTGTTAGAGAAACGTCTGGGCCACCGATCTAATCCATGCCTAATCATGGTGGAAACCTGCAGCGTAACCATAATGAACAATCTATGAAGCATTCTTCTTATGAACAAAAAAGATAGAGATTGAGAAAAAGAGAAAAAATAAAAAAAAATGAGAAAAGAGGAAAGAGAGAAAAAAGCACCATTTTCCCATGGTAAATAAGAAGATTGCTGAGATGCTCGTTGTGTGCTTGCCTTGTCATTTTGATATGGGGATTCTTCTGTATCATCGGGCAAGGGGTACCCCGTTGGAGGTTCTCTATGATACACATGTACTTACTATGACAAGAACTTACTGGTAACTAAACTTGAGTACCATGAGGAGCGTCCCTCGTATTCAAGGGACATGAGATTGCCAACTTATGCTTTGTCAAGAATATACTCTATAGTTTGTTCACTTTAACCTTAATCACTTCTAGATGCTTATGATAGAGGCAATGAGAGCTGAAAGCTAATAAGTACCATAATTTTTGGAAGCTCTTTATGAGACTTGAATCCCTGCTTCCTTCTATGAAGGCCTTTCTTTTACTTTTATGTTGAGTCTCCATCTTCTATCTTTATGCACCTATTGAGAGAGCATAGTGGCCATTCTTAGTTTAATGTGCATTGTCCCAAAACTTATTGATTGATTCATAATGTTGATATTGCTTGTTCTTAAACCATTTGTATCTAGTCACCCTTATAAACTTTGAAAGTGTCCTATGCATTTATGTTTTTCTACACTATGAGAGACAAGCTGAATACCACTCTTATTATGTTTTCTATATGTGAAACAAACAAACGTATTTCAATGCATTATTATTCATGATCTTTTCTTTGTACCTTTTAATGTTACAACATAGTTGCTATGTTTTATTGTTAGAACTCTATCTTTCATGTTCATGTTTAGAGTACCTTGATCCCAGCTATCAATGCTTTTACAATAATGATGATCAAGATTGTGTTGGCTGCGTGTCACCTCAAAAATTATATTGTTTTTATCGTTTACCTACTCGAGGACGAGCAGGAACTAAGCTTGGGGATACTGATACGTCCATAACGTATCTATAATTTTTGATGGTTTTATGCTAATAATATGCTTTTGATACTCCTTTTTATATAAAGTTTATGATTTATTTGGACTAACCTACTAATAGTTGCAAAAGTGCGCAATGTTCTTGTTTTACACTTTGATGTGTAGGAATTACCAAGAATACAAGTGGACACCTTGTTGGAGTCAAATTTGGAATTTTCTAGAAATCTGTCTCAGAACTCTTTTTTAAGATGGTCACGTTTCGGGTTAAAGACGGCGTTAAACGGAAAACTCCTCAACTACAAATTTGTTGGAAATTTTGCGAAAATGTTCTGGACATCAATTTAGCTGATGCGGAGTCCGGACTGGCCCGATATGCCCGATTTACTGCAGCCCAATATGGGATGACGGAAATCCGAGAAGCTATATAAAGGGAGGAAACCTAATTCATGGGAGACACCTCCACCCACGAATTTGCATCCACCAAAGCCACGTTTTTGCGTCCCCCATGGATCCCATCTCCATGAGGAAGGGCTCCCAAGAAGCCATGAAGGAAGGGCGCTAAGGGGCGGTGCTCCCCTATGATACCGGCGGCAGGGAAGGAGTCCTCCACGCCGCCGCCTCTTCACCATCTTCACCACCATCTTCATTGACTCCACCACCATCTCCATCGCCGTTTCTGATTCCCATGATGATGAGGGAGTAGTTCTTCCTCGAGTCTAAGGGTTCTACCGGAAGCTATGTGTTCATCTCTCTCTCTATGCATGATCATATTGTGATCATGAGCTTTGTAATCAAGTAGATCTACCTTGCTACTCAAGTGCTTTAATAGATCTCTGCTCTCCCCATGTGTGTGAAAGTGACAGCATGCACACCATGGTGGCACTTAGGCTAGAGATTACAAATACTTGTTATGAGTTAGATTTGGAGTTAGATGTCTCTATGAAATTGTGGTGTTTGTTGGAACCATCTAGAGCTCAAGGTGAAAGTGTGGGGTTATCTAGATGGGAAAAGCAAACTTTGAGGAGTGCTGTTATAACCTTACCATGGATTAGAGTGTTCAACCAGAGGGTAGTTCAGAGTAGTATCATGAAGAAGAAGATATTTATATGAGAGTGTTCACTAGCGAAAGTATGATCCCTAGGCCTTGTTTCTAAACATTGAAACACCGTTTGCAACTAGATTTGTTACATGTTTGCTTGCTTCCATCTTTTTGTCTTTAGTCTCTTCCACGCCATCAAGCTATTTTCTAGCACCGTTACCACTTATAATTATCCATACCACTTGTATTTCACTATATCTTTGCCGAACTAGTGCACCTATACACCTGAAAAGTGTATTGGGTGTGTTGGGGACACAAGAGACTTCTTGTATCTTGATTGCAGGGTTGCTTGAGAGGGATACCTTTGACCACTTCCTCCCTGAGTTCGATAAACCTTGGGTGATCCACTTAAGGGAAACTTGCTGCTGTTCTACAAACCTCTGCACTTGGAGGCCCAACAACAGTCTACAAAAATAAAAGTGCGTAGACATCAACATGCACTCTCATTTGTTCTTTGTGTTGGTTCTAACTTCTTAGAGTGTTTCGTTCTTTCCCTCGGTTTGATCTTCCAACCTAAGCCTACTTCCTTCTCCCCTAGCCATGCTTCTGATCTTACATGCTTGTCCCTCTATCATCTGGCATTTCTGGCTTTGGAGGCCGGAGACTCTGGGTTCAACCCCAGTCTAGTGGTGGGGTTCGACCCCGGAGACTATGGCCTCGATGGTTTTGCAACATCCCAGTTATGGGCACCGGGGTGAGAGGTAATGTTTTGTTCCCCTCATTCACCCCGACACCTAGCCCTCCTCCATCCCGTCTCCTCCACTGCCGCTCGTTGCCGGGGCTGCCGCCGCCCCGAATCCACCACTGCCACTGGTCTGCCTCATCCCTCCACCGCTAGGCTTCCCCCCATTGGCAGGGTTCCCCATGGATCAATGTTTTCCCTCTCCCTCTCTTCTCCCACTCTAGGGTTTTCCCCTAAGTGATATTTGAGGATTGGGCACTCTTATCTCCATGGACTCCTTGATTTAGCAGCAATGTCATCTTTTGTGTGTTAGTTAGCACTCAGATCTGCTCTATGGATTTAAGTTCCTGTCACAACGCTTGTCCAAGCCCCACAACCGGAGACTTCAGGGTCCAACACCGAAGACTCCAGCCTTGCTGGTGGTTCAGGGGTAGGGTTGCTTGGATAGTGCTTCATGTCCATACTTGATATGGTTTCTACCAATACTCCACCATATATGTCTGGACAAGCATGCTCACCTTTCTGCTATCTCCCTCGCTCTATTTTTCATAGGTGGTTCCGGTTCTCGTCCTCGTCGCACCAAGAGTAAAACTCCCAACTCTAGGGGTAATCCTCAGAGAGCCCTTGCTCGCAAACAGTTTGAAGAAAGAGGATGGGTATGTTGTGCGCTAAGGGAAGTCCAAGAGAAAGCATCTCCATATTAGAGAAGAAGATCATCTCAGAAAGATTGAGTTTGCTAATAAGAGGAAGTATGAGAACCTCACCACATTGAAGGATCTAAACACAACTGAGTTCGGATCATGAGAAGGCAACCATTGTATGCCATGCCATCCAACAACACTAATCCTTACTATTGGAGTACAGAACACCGTTTTATCATGTTGTAAGTCTATGCTCGCCTGTCCTCCAAGAATCCCGTTTGTCCGCAGTGTCCTCTTGACCTTGAGTTCATGCAAAGAAAGTCGTACTTTAGAGACACCTCGTGGATCACTCAGAAGCTTGGGCTGCACCATCTCATGGAATTTAAGAAAGATTACAACATCAAGATTGTTCATCAATTCTTTGCCATAGTTGTGTTTCATGATCGAGATGAGATTCCATTCAATTGGGTGACAGGTGAGACGTGCTACCGCTCCAAATACTATGAGTTTGCCAAGGTTATGGGCTATCCGTTTGGAGGAAGACATTCTCCCATGGGCTTGCGTCTTCATGATACTACTAGTCTTGAGTATGACAAGAGGCCGCTCGCTCCACTCTACCAACGGGGTGGTGTTCCTGGGGAGGCCAATAATCTCAAGCCTCCATTCCATGGGTGCTCCGTGTGTTCCGTGAGAACATCTATCCCCAAGCGAGAAACTTGGACATCATTCGAGGAGCGTTGGTCAATCTTATGGCTCAATCTCACACCACCTACTCTTTGGGTCCCGATGCACCTCCTACTCCACTTGATGTCCTATACTTCATGTTCCTTAAGTTGGGCATCAACACCTCTGAAAAGAAGACTCCGACATATGCTCCCTATGTGATGCGGATGATTCTCTCGCACTTTCAAGGAACAACACCACTCTTTTCTACTTGTGCCGCAGCCAGCTTGTGTCTCATGCACCTCTCTGAATGCAATGCAAGAATGCTCCTTCCTCTATGCAGCCCCGTGGTTATGGCCCCCTTGAGCATGAGAGTGAAGATGAGATTATGGAGAAGTTGGAGATCCCTCCCGCTCGTGGTGTTCATTCCAAAAAATGCTAGCAATGTGTACCTGCCCCCTCACACCGCAACAATCGTGCAACACCAAGTGAAGAAAGAAAGTTGGTGGGAGAAAACTTTCTTGTGCATGAACATATATAATCGTCATGGTCAATGACTCCTATAGGCGAGATCGGCAGCTCATGAAAGCTGTCAAGAAGCATGATGCTCCCACTAGTGTTGGAAGTTCCTTACAGCCCGAGCCATCCGCCACTCTCTCATATGGTCCATGATATCAAGGTCTAGGTAATTGGAGCAACTTCTAAGACACCGATTCTTCTCATGCAACTCATGGCAAAGGTCCTGCTCAAGAGGAAGGCTCTCAAGATGAGGATGATGATGATGACGAGAGCTCTGAGGCTGCTAATGATGATGAGGAGGAGGATGAGGAGGAGGAGGAAAGTGGCTGATTCTCGTGGGGAGTGTAGCTTCGTTCTTTTCCCCTTTTGGTGTCTGGATGCCAAAGGGGGAGGAGTAGCCTTATTTAGGTTGTTCTACCAGGATTTGCATGGGATGGCACAAGATTTTCGTTCATTTGAATTGCCTCTTCAAATCTTGTGCCTGTGTTATCTATTTGTGATGAACTATGTTTACTTGTGAACTCCGTAAGACATGCCCAGTACCTTCATATATTCATATGGTAAAGAATTTGTTGCTTAATTCCTTTTTGTGCTAGTCTTTATCCTCTTTTACCATGTCCTTACCTTGTGCAAGCTATTGTGAACTGCTTATTATGTATGTATCCTTGCACCTGTTGTTTGTTTGGAAAATATAGGGGGGTATTGATCCTAGTAGGTGTGTACTTGCATTTAAAAGCAAAAGCAAAATTTTGCACACCTCTAGGGGGACCTCGTCTATATTTTACTAACCCTTTCTATGCCTATTATAAAATTTCTTGCAAATCCTTGTGTTGTTATCAATCACCAAAAAGGGGGAGATTGAAAGGGCATTTCTCTCTCTAATTGTGTTTTGATGATTGATGTCAACACAAAGATCTTCTAACTGTGTGCTAAGATGATTTTAGTTAAATATGGTGAAAAGCACAAGACGGTGGTTGTTCCCTCAAAGAGATGAAAAGATCATTGAAGTGTAGTCTTAGGCCCCCTTAGCTTTATTTGCTAGTTTATTAGGGATCCCGGACTATCAAGAGGGGTTACTCCCTGGAAGGTGTGTGGGTTTCTTGTTCTTTTCATAGCCCAAAATATTTCCCCACAGCCTTCCTACTCCTGTAGTAGAAGAATCCTCGCAAGGGTGTGCTCCTATTGTCCTGAGGCCGGACACTCCGGGGTGCGCACCACAGAGACTCTGGTGGGCGTCTCTGGCTTAGTCTCTGACCTGACTTTATAGAAGCTCTAGGATCTACCTTGGAGACTACCCTAGGGACTCTAGGGTCTGCACCCCAGAGACTCTGCGCCTCGTCTCTGGCTCAGTCTCCGGCCTAGATTAATAGAAGCACTCTCGTGCAAGCCAAAGACTGTACCGTAGACTCCGGCCGACTGTAGACTCCGGGGTGCGCACCACGGAGACTCCGGCCTAAGTGGACTCCAACGACTACTTCTTGGGAGCCCCTATAAATATCTATCTTCTACCTCTAGCTCAGGTTGCGACTTCCGCTCTCTCTCCACCATTGCTGCCGAGGTCCAAATCACCTAGATCTCCTTCCCTAGCCAATAGAACTTTATGCCTTTTGGGGAATCAAGGGAGGAGGCCTAGATCTACATTTCCACTGAAGGGGTTTGAAATCCCCACTTTCCATTGAGTTACTGTTACTCTTGGGTTGAGAACCCCTAGCCGGAAGAAGAAGTCATCCCCAATATCATCCTTGTGTGTAAGAGCTTGTGGTCGACTTGGGAGCCTCCAATTCAGTTGTAGAGAAATGCCCCAAGGTGTTGTAAAGTTTTCGGCGGTCGCCTTCAAGGCCACTGTATAGTGGATCGTGTGCTTGACTTGTGGCGGTGCACGGGAGAATAGGATGAGGCCTTCCGTGGAGCTAGTGGTCTTAGTACCTCCCACCTCTCCAATAGGGACATACTTCCCCCTCAAAAGGAAGGAACTTTGGAAAAACATCTCCGTATCTACTCTCGGTTATTTCTATTCTTTACTCATTATTTTTTGTTGTTTCATGCTTTCTTGTCATATATGTTCTCTCACCTAGTTGCATATCTAGAGAACTTACTTTGTGTCAAGACTTAATTTGAAAAGAAGTTAAAATTGAGTAGCGCCTATTCACCCTCTCTAGTCGCTTATACCGATCTTTCACAAAGTCTTTTCTTTGAGAAAAAAAAGTTTCAAACATTGTTAATTCTTTGACTTAAACTTTGACTTAGCAAAAGTGGTGTCGGATAATTGGTAATACGTTGCCTATCATAATTATTTGGAATATAGTTGTACATATACTATTTTAGTGTCCTCTTAAACTATAGCCTCGTGTTATTTAGTTTGTTTGAACATTAGTATTGTGTTATTATATTCATTAGATAGCTTATGGATATCTCATGTAATTTCATGAAGGGTTTCATAGCAGAAAACAAAAAAATTCTTGACTAGCATAACACCAAACTGCCCAAGATCTATCTAGGAGTAATGTTGTAACAGAGAGACTTTGGTAACATACCATTGAAGACCAAAAGCGTTTAACATTCATGCAGAACATGGATGATGTAGTCGTACTCGTCCGACCTCAAGATCGTGAAGCTCCTCCCCAGTCACCCCTGGTCCTTGCATGATGATCCTAGTGCCACTAATGGCAGCACCCCCGAGGTCGATGATGACTCTCGCTCTCCTTGATCCAACCGGGATTGCGGAAGTACATCTTCTGGCTGGAATCACCGCAACACAACAACATGCTGTAGCGAAGTAGTCTCTCGCTAATGCAACCCTTACTTTGGGGCCATAGTTGCAAGAGAAGAGAAAGAGAAAATTCCTAAGCAATTTCCTTAGAAATTGTTGGGGTTACTTTCCCCTCCCATATAGACCTCTATATATAGGGGAAATGTGGGCACCCCCAACTACTAAAGTTCCGGGGTGGGAATAAAGGGTGGAGGGGTAGGGAGGAGGCGCGCCAAGGGGAGGGGGCCGGCCGGGGGCGGGTGGGCCCCGCGTGCGGCCCATGGGAGGCCAGTGCCAGGTGGACCCCATCTGCACGCCCTCCAAGGCGGCGTTGGCCGCCCTAGGTGGCCTTCCCTCTTGGGCCTTGGTCCCCCCAGGAACTTCGCCCAATAGGGAAGTTGTCCCATTAAATTTAATTTAGATATTATTTTATTATTAATTACAATAATTAATATAAAATACATATTCATTAAATTCTTTTGATCTGAAACCCCTTTCAGTTTATTCCAATCTCCTTTGGAATCCCCCCCAAACGATTCCAGTTCTCTCGCAGAACACTTCCAGTGTTTCTCTCTCTTTCTTCCTGTGATTCCATTTATTCTAGAACGATCTCTAGGCATCGTAAAACCCTTAAGTGTGTTACCCTGTGGTTCGGGAACATCGTATACATGATCGAGATTACTCTTAGATCAATGATCAATAGCGGGACCGGGATACCCATAATGACCCATGTGCATTCCACAATTTCAACATCGTTTGAACCAGAAACGTCTAATTTTCTTTGTTACTTAGATACCCGATTTGTCCGAGACCTGATCATAGATATCATGATACCTTGTTCAATCTCGTTACCGACAAGTGTTCCTTTACTCTTTCCCGTGATATTCCATCCTCGTGATGTATTCACACACTACGCAGCTTATGAATGCAAGCACACCGAGTGGGCCCAATGTATCTTCCTGTCACGCGGGAGAACAAATCCCGATCTCGATGCATACGCCTCAACATGCCCCTCTGGAATACATGATATACACCTTTACGATCATCCTACTATAGTGTGCCAGTTGATGCAGTCAAAACAGCGCGGGTGACAGTGATTAAATATGATCTCACGGTCTAAGATTAGGATACTTCATTTCTAATTATTGTAACTATGAACTTTATGACTTAATCATGCTGCAATACTTATATGGGTAATGTCCATCACATTATTTCACCAATGATATGATTTCATTGTCAATTAATATAAATGCTTCATGATTAGGAAACCTTGATCATTAGTTGCCCAATAAAATAGTTGTACAGAGGCTACTAGGGACTGTTGGTTTGTTTATATATCACATATGTATCAATATTTCCCATTGATATATTTATAGTATGATATAAAACTATTATAAACTAATAAGATATGATGATAAACATCTTTATTATTCGCCTCTAGGGCATATCTCTTTCACTGCAGATATGATTGGTGACCTGGAGCATCCGCCTCCTTATCTGTTGAAGCTACAACAGGGAAAAATGGACTTCAGCAATCATAACTGGGCATACCAGCTACCCCACATTTGTTCAAACTGAACTTGTCAACTTGCCACGTGCTCCTACATAGGAGCAGAGCTCAGTACATATATCAGTTTCCCCGGTGTTACAGATCGGCTTGAAAGTCGAGCCTCTATGCGTGAACTTAATCACTCGAAGCTTGTCAGTCGAGTGCAGCAGCACACATCCGCTGAAATAGTAGTCTACTATATACTAAAAGCAATATAAAAATGTTTTTCAAGACACTAGGTTGAGCCATATGGTTCAAATTATTTAGACTGTTAGATGTGTAATTGATAGTTACGATTTAACTAAAAATATAATCGCGTTACACTTGTCAAGCAATACACGAAGCCCACGTCCAAGTATTGAAACATGTCCTATGGGTCCGTTTTCAACACAACTAGCTAGCTAGAGTCATCTAAAGAAAAAAACAAAAATCTAGCTAGAGTCCTGGTCCACTACGTTGTAAGTCCAATACATCGTTTACCAAATCCAGCGGCAAGTTATAGATACATTTTTTTTGTTCAACTAAGGCATGAAAATACATGCTTGGCAGACTATAAAAGCTAAACTAATTTACAGGTATATACACCAAGTCGTACGAGCATGCCCAATAGGAACATTAGCCTGAAAATACAGTGACATGCTCGTAATGTTCCTAAGAGTGACTAAATCGATGACAACCAATACGATGTCCCAAATCATTTAGATACTTATAATTTTTTTTATCGAATGATAATTTAGTTTTATTGGAATTCATTAAAATAAACATATCAATATAGTTGGAACTGACAAAACTTTACTTTTTGCATCTTTAAAGTTCCCCCTATTTTGCACAAATATATCAAAGAAGAATAAGAATTTTTGGTTCCCAGCCTCTCGGTGCCTATTCAATGTTAAAGGTGAGGGGAACTGACACATATCGAAAGGATCAACCACTTACCAACCCCTACATCTCTTTTTCATGAGAGAAATAACTTAAAATTTTGTTAATGACTTAAGCATATTAGTACTCTTGATCTTCATAATCCCCTAAGCATATCACATCCAATAATTCTGCTTGAGTGATCCTAATCTAATCATTATACAAGGATTTCATAAGTCCTAGTAAATGTATATAAGCATCGTCGAACTATTGACACGTGGATCTTATTATTAGTTTGGGAGAAATAACATAGATGTTATACATGGTTTACACAACTCACAATTTATCAATGGGAGTAAAATATAAATATCACACACTCTATGGATATGAGAATTGAACCATGTAGCATTTACCCTAATCATACACTATGTCATCCGAGAGGCACTTAGGTGAGCATTAACAGAGGAGTAAGTAAGCACTAATGCTTTCCCAAATTAAAGGTTTGAATATAAGTAGCTTAATTATAGGATGATGTAGGATAGAGTAATCTCTATAGAATTATGAGCTAGTGTTAAAGGTGAACACGGTTGGTGTATTGCAATTGGATTTGACCTCAAAGGCACTATCATCAATAATTTGTTGGCACGTTTGTTGTCAAATGGAAGAGAAAAATTGATCACATACAAAATGCGTAGTGGTGCCTCCTCGGTGGACAGTATTTAGCATGTGATTGTACATGGGAGAACGACGATACAACTATACAAATGAGAATGCCAAATACATGTTTTTTGTCAAAAGGAGTCATCAGTAAGATTTCCTGTTCTATATGTATGATGCAGATATATAGCATTTTTCTATCAGAAAGCTCTATATAATTTAGGCATTAAGATTTTTTCGGTTAGATATTATTTGATTTATAGGTTACAAATCTTTGTAAGTTTTTCTATAGGACACAAGAAATTTGAAAACAAAACGTTACTATCAGTTGAAAATTTAGACAAAATATCTATGGCTCATGACATATTAGATTTTCTTATCATGTAACGGAATGCACTTTTGTGTTATGGTTTATATAACTAGAGTTTTTTTTGGAGGTCAGGGTGTCATAAAAACAACTAGGCAATTAAATCGACGAGTGGTGGAAATGACAAAAAATTGTCATCCATGCCGCGCCATGTTACGTGACACAAAAAATGTATTACAAGCGGAGCATAATTCATAAGATTGAAGAGCAATGTATAGTGGGGAGAGAACTAAATACAAAGATACAAATATAACGCTAGCTAATTATTCTGAGCATTTGTGGTGCCTATAACATTTCATGCAATAGTACAAATATATACGAGTATGCAATGGTTTCCCCGTTCACTTTTGACAGACTAAATACTATAACATTCGTGAGTTTTGAAAGCAATTATTTAGAAAATATAAGTCCTTATCGTGAGATCTTTATTTATATATGATTCATAGATATAATTAATCATATGCAAAAAAGTTACAAATTATCCAAGTTTATCCATCATGTGTTTGCATTGAAAATAAAATAAAATAAAAACTATATAAACTATATAAATATGAATATTTATCACTTCTTATACTAACCATGACGCCCTCGCATTTTTGAGGGATACCGTGCTAGTTTTAAGTAATGATTATTTGGTTGCTCCATTTAATATATATTTCCATATCTTCCATTATAGTTTAACTGATGATTATTTGGCTATAGTGTTTGTCTAAGCCTAAAATAACTTTCTATGTTGGTTCTTACTTTCTTGCATTGCACCTCCTAATTTAGATCACACCACACCTAATCTAAAAAATGGTTTCCTGGGTGCCCTCCCAAAAGGTGGGTGCTGCGTGGCAAACCGTGCCCCTAAATCTTAAGATGCATGGAAGTGATATTTTTTATATCTCTATACTCATTATAAAAACAGCTCCAATGTTTTCTTATTCTTTCTATTCGGTTACTCATTATAAAAATAACAGATCCGAAGGGACCTATTATTATCATGAAAATTTATTTTGAAAATGCTTTCGACAAGTTGAGTACAATGATGTCATTGCTAAGTGCAAAGATCTAGGAATGGGTACAAAATTTCTATATTGGATAACAAATATTTTGCACACTTCTTCCACCTTTGTTCTTCTCAATGGGGTACCTAGTAAAAAAATATGCAAAAGAGGTGTCAGACAAGGTGACCCTTTGTCACCCCTGCTTTTTATTTGCACTGCTGAACTTCTATGGTATGTTGTCAATAGAGCATGTGATGATGGCATACTTATTCTCTCTATTGATGAAGATTTTGGACAAAATTATCCTATTCTTCAATATGCAGATGATACATTATTGATCATGCTAGCAGCTCTTGCCCAAATTACGAGCTTGAAAGACATCCTCTTCAGTTCAATGCCGCAACATGCCTAAAAGTTAATTTTAGTAAACTTCTTTGGTACCTATTAATATCACTCATGATTTTGTCACAAAACTGGCTGATAGTTTTCGATGCAGAATTGAGAGCCTGCCATTTACCTACCTAGGGCTCCCTCTTAGAAATACAAGACCCTCAGTTGATGACTTAATGCCCTCAACATCAAGACTAGAGAGAAGATTATCTAGCATATCGTCACTACTTCCTTATACTGGCAAACTTGCTCTCCTCAACTCTACTCTAAATGCCATCCCTATGTTTGCTATGTAAAGCCTGTAAATACCAATTACTATCTCTGTTCACTTTGAAAAAAGTGGAAGGCCGTTTCTATGGGCTAAATGGGCTGCCAACACTCAGGGTAAATGCCTGGCCAGATGGGACCTAGTATGCAGACCCAAGCAACAAGGAGGCCTTGGTGTTCTAAATTTGAGATTACAATACTAGGATTTTCTCATGAAAATATCTACAAGCTGTACAATAGATATGACATTCACCAATTCAATATTGTCTGGCATGTCTACTACAATAATAAAAATGCTAACTTGTTCACCTAGAGGATCTTTTTGGTGGAGAGACTGCCTTTCCGTATTAGATGAGTTCAGAAATATGACTAGTAGTGAAATTGGTGATGGGAAATCTATCACTCTTTGGCAGGACAATTGGGGGAATGAGATATTAGAAGTCAAATACCTCACCTTCACCCATTTGCCTCTAATCAGAATATTACCATGGACAAAGCCCTGACATTTGAATCAATTTACAACATGTTTTAGCTTCCTCTATCCATAGTTTCCACCAAGAACTTCATAGCCTACAAGATGAGTTCAGTGAAATCACCCTATTTGATCAACATGATTTTTGGAACATCGAATGCAGTGATGCATCTTATTCCACAAGAAAAGTATACATAGCTCTTATTGGCAACCATGATACTCCTAAACCTATACTTGACATATGCAAATCATGCAACCTACCCATGCATAAATTCTTTGCCTGGCTCCTTATGCACAAGAGACTCAATACAAAAGATCTTATGACCAAAAACAATTTCTTTGTTGAATAAAAAATACCGTGTCTTCTGTGATACCAAACCTATGGAAACACTAATGAACCTTTTCTTCGAATGCATCTTCAGCCAAAGTTTTTGGTGGGCTCTGGGTATTGAATGGAACGCTGATTTACATTTACATGGTATGATCTCTAATTCCCAAACTAGATATTCTAAGGAATTCATCAATACCGTATGCTAGAGCTTATGGGATCAACTGAACAGTTTCATATTCAATCAGTTGGACCCATTGGTTACTAGATGCATTTGTGAATTTGAGATTGATGTTTTGTAATATTGCATAGAGCTAACCCAAGCCTTAAAAAAGCCGTGCAAACCTGGTTAGATACCTTATGACCTATGAGATAGAACTCATCTTGATGTAAAATTCCCTCCCCCCATTTATAAAATAAAAATGACACATTACAGATTTTTTCAATATGTGTCAAAAAATGAGCTGCATGTTACTCATGTTGGTCTGTAAGAAATACATAATATATTGATCAATGACTGTTTTCACAATTCCATGGAAATCTCACTTCCGAAGATCAAAAGAGAGTTTATTTATTTGGAAATCGGCTCGGGTCAGCGGGTTTGGATCATAAATATAAAGACAATGACGTTGAAGGAGTTACCTTGGACTTTATTCATGAGATGATCGAGAGATCATATAAGTGTTTACGACTAAAGACAAGTTTATACAGACACCTAACAAAGTATATGAACTAGGGTTTTACGACTAAAGACTAAAGGATACAACTTGGGTGTAGACGGCGTGTCCTCTTTAGGTGAATATCTTCCAGTATATATAACCGCCAGTGGTGTAAGAGTCTCCATTAGCCACGCCATGTCTTCATCTTTCCTTGTACGTCAAGTTGATCTTCGATCACCCTTAACGTCTGGTCTCCAAGAAGTCTTCTTACAACACGACATGCCACATTGGTTTAGAGCTCCTGCATAAGGGTCTCCTAGTCACGGGAGTTGAGGTCTTTGTGGGCAGAAAAGTGGGATAATACCCACGTAATGTACATGTCTTAATTCACCCATCACCGTATAAGTATTCCTACCAAAAAATGCCACGCCCATCAATACATGGATACCACCTATGTATATTCAAGAAAAACCTAATTCAGTAGGCTTCTTTTGATTTTTATAACTGAGGGGTCTATTGGAGGACACTGGTTGCAGACTTCCAACCATGGCTAAGAAAAAGTAAGGGTTGAATCCTTCGTCCGAGGTAAATAATTTACTTAATCTTTTTTATGATGTGATGTGCATGCTGATAGACACTAATTATTTCTATAGCATGAAAAGGCTGAAATTTTTTCTTTGGAAGGTGCTACCAGATAGTTGGGTGTCTTATTAGTTTTGACCGAATTATGTTCTTCTTGCTATTTTGATGAGAAAATAATAACATGCCATGTAAACTATGATGAACCTTATGTTAAACATATCCACTCCTAGTTCCCTTATATATCCTTAAACTATGATGTGCGGCGGAGGAGCACACACACACACACACACGCGCGCGCGCAAGCGTGCACACCACTGGAGAGGTTCGGCGGAGTTCGTCGTCACCGTCGAGGGTTGCCGGAGTTTCTGAAGAGGCTTCCGGTTCCATTCCAGCCAGAATCGGGGGCGACGGTGGCGAGATTGGATGGCTCCGGTGGCAGAGGGAGACGCCAAAATTTTTACTCATCTAGCCATTGGGATGAGCAAAGATAAGAGAGTGGAGGCCGATTTAGGGGGAGTGATCAATTTATTAATCATCTAACCGTTTTACGAGTTCGGCTAGGTGTAGTTAGCCGATCATTTGATAATATTTTTATCATATAAAAAAATATGAGGGTTCGGTTAGAGCTGCTCTAAAGGCCAGAGATCATATATAAGATGTCATCTTGGACCATTGTACTTGTGTAATTTATTAGTTCGTGATTCATGGCGTATTTTTCTCCTTAATGGATGTCCTTTTATCTCCTCTCTGCAGTGGACCTCCTAGCGGATGACGAGTAGGTGGTGGCGGTTGCAACCTATCAGATTCATCTGTATAACGAAAATGTTCACACTTGACCAATGTATATAAAGTAAAGCCTTCCAAAAGTAAATTGCTTGCCTATACTTTTACTCTATGATGATCACTTGTTGGGAATGAATCTCAGGATCATGTACTTTTGATTGTGCCGATGTGCCTAAAAACATTGAAACTTTTTTTCTCTGATAACAATATCTTGGAACAATTTCCTCTGTAACATCTTTATTACCCTCACTTTTGTTTTGTAAAAGCGAAGAAACGTAATTTCACGGGATCGTATGTCAAGACGCACCCTACACCTAGTGTGTTGATTCCGTAAAATCAACAGACAAGATACATCATACCACGTACAAGCTGCGATACATTCATCACGAAAACCAACCACATACATATGCATCTATATTATTTGTTGAAGCACATACCCTCACAAGCCACAAGCACCAACATATATTGAAAACACAAGCATACATAAACCACACACGCCCTTAGACTTACGATTACCTCTTTATTCTTCTCCCAGCCTCCATCACCAAAAAAGCATGGATAATGCAACCACCTCCTGAAATCACTGTGATCTTTATCTTCTTAGCTGAATTAAGCATACTCGGTGGGGTTAGCAATGAGGTAGGCTTCAACTGCCTTTAACATGCCGACGTACGCCCCGACAAGCCCGGCCTGGTCCTCCGGCGCCAGCGCATCGCTGCCGTCGAGCTTTTCATACTCCACTCTGAATGTGACAACGCAGGCCCCCTCGCCGGCCGCCTCGAGCTTCACCTCGGTCACCTGCGACTTGAGCTGGGCCCTCACCTTGCCGCCCTCCAGTACCTCATTCCTTAGCACCCGTTCTGCGTGGTCGCGCACCACCACACGGGTCCTCGTCAAGCTACCGCCTGCATTCGCTGCTGCCGTCGCGCTGAGCTTCAGAGTGGTGATGCTGCCTGGACTGCCATCGCCCTCCTCCTCCACGGTGTCGATGAAGGCTGCACATGCCTTTTGAAGGGCCTCACCAGAGCAGGCCACCTTCCACATCCGGTCGGCAGACACCGCCATGGCGCACTCCTCGGTGATCACGCAACCAGCCATAATCTTTTTTGTGTGGGTAGTGCACAATGGTGGATGCTGGCAAAGTGGCAAGTTCTTTTGTGCTTTTGATTGCCAGCTGATGAGTGTGTGTGATTAAAGGAAGGGACTGAGTACATCTATTTATAGGGGCAAAGGAACCCAGACAAGTCTTGACATGTGAAGCCGACTTCAAGAACCGTATTTTCTATTCTGAACCTGGCTGTCCTCTACGACTAGTAACACTACATTTGTCTCCGTTTGAATAAATGTGTATAGGAATAATTTCTTGCCTGCTTCGTATGCATACACATTGCAACCCGACTAGTTCCTGTCAGCTTTGAATGATCTATCATATTCATTTTAGATAGCATTGTTTATTTTCATACGCACATCTGGCTGCTAGTTCTCATTTGGGTCTTCATTAGACAAATACAAGCATGTACTTTATCCAAAGTTTGCATACAAAGTCTCCAAAGTGAGCGGGTGTGGTTTAGCTCGATACGCCTGAGCTCGTTTTCAACTGTTCTGTCTCGGTGCTTGGGTACGCCTACCTTCTTTGGACCAGTAGTGGAGCTTCACAACGGCAACGAAGTTATACATCGTCGCCAGTACGGTGGCGACGAACTGTGGAACATAATCGCCGAGTAGGGCGGCGCGAGTAAATTTTTCAACTGGTTCCGAACAAAGGTCTATATGTGGTCATGGTTATGGTTACATACGAATTTAGATAAATTTGTGACATCTTTTTAGGACGGAACAAGTAGATTAGTCAACAATACTCAAAACAAGGGGTTTCTTATTTCTCGCTGCAGCCGTTCAATTTTCTTCTCATGTGTGCTGACTAGACGGACTAGATTCTAGAAGGGTTGAAGTTGAAACAGGAGGGGATTGTGCCTTCTCCTGCATATACTATTCCTGATCGATGTTGAGATAGGCTGGGCGGCTAGGCCAATATTCCGCTGAACTGAACATTGCCTAGATAAGTTCCCATTACCTGGTCAACATTCTTATGATGTAAGCGAGCCCAAACAAAGTCAAAGTTATACGTAGCGAGGCCATGTTTGCAAAACGTGCATGGTTAGTAATAAAGTGTTGTATAACATGTAAAAAGATATAAGATTGTTATGTCATCCAAAGTATGTGTAGACTTTTTTTTGAAAAATCTACAGATATAACAATAATTAAAAATAGTACAAAGAGTTCTAAAATTAATAAAAAATTACAGTTTGTCCGTGGACCACCTATCGACGACTATAGACACTACTACAAGCCGAAGACGTGCGGCTGTTCTTACTAGTGGAAACGAGGCCTTTGGTTGAGCCTGAAAATGGGCTTTAACACCGGTTCTTCTACGAACCGGTGTTAAAGGGGGGGGGGGGGGGCTGTACCAGCGTGGCCCGTGCAGCAAAAAGGAGCCCCCCCTTTAACACCGGTTCGTGGCACGAACCGATGTTAAAGGCCCCTGCACCAGTGGCCCGCGCAGCCCCCCCCCCCCTTTAACACCGGTTCGTGGCTTGAACCGGTGTTAAAGGGGGGGGGGGGCTATATAAGACACCGCAGCCCACACCTCACTCTTCCATTTTTTCACTATCTCATTTTGGAGCCTAGCAAGAGGGTGTGAAGTGTGCTAGTTTGTGTTTTTTCGTATGCACAAGAGGTGTTCGGTGAAATGCCCGAGAGCTCAAAATAAGTTTTCTCGTTGCTCTTTCCTTCTCGGTCGAGGTCGGCAACTATCCTTTCATGTGTCATTGATGTACTATATATATAAATGGTCATCTCCCTATTATTTTTTGATATATACTATATATTAATGCAGATGAACCGGCAATGGATGTACAGTGACCGCCGCACTTCCGAGTACATTACGGGCCTCCAAAATTTCATCGTTGTGGCTAATGCAAACCGTGGTCACAATGGTTTTATGTGTTGTCCGTGTGTTCACTGTCAGAACAAGAAAGACTACTCAAATACCAGAACCATTCACGCCCACCTGCTTTGATCCGGTTTCATGCCCAGCTATAATTGTTGGACCAAGCACGGAGAAAAAGGGGTTGTGATGGAAGACAACGAAGAAGAAGAGGATGATGACAACTATCATAATATGTATCCTGAATATGATGATACTGCAACGGGGGTAGATAATGAAGATCAGGCAGCAGATGGGCCCGCTGATGACGATCTTGGTCGGGCCATTACTGATGCAAAGGAAGAATGTGAAACTGAAAAGGAGAAGGAGAAGCTGGAGCAGATGTTAAAGGATCACAAAACATTGTTGTACCCAACTTGCGAAGATGGCCACAAAAAGCTAGGTACCACACTGGATTTGCTGCAATGGAAGGCAGAGAACGGTGTGACTGACAGCGCATTTTCAAAGTTGTTGGTAAAAATGAAGAATCTTCTTCCAAGAAATAATGAGTTGCCCGACAGTACATACCAAGCAAAGAAGGTTGTATGCCCTCTATGATTAGACGTGCAGAAGATACATGCCTGCATTAATGACTGCATCCTCTACCGCGGTGAGAAGTACGAGAATTTAGATGCATGCCCGGTATGCACTGCACTGCGGTATAAGATCAGACGAGACGATCCTGGCGATGTTGAGGGCGAGGCCCCTAGGAAGAAGGTTCCTGCCAAGTTTATGTGGTATGCTCCTATAATACCACGGTTAAAACGTCTCTTCAGAAATAAAGAGCATGCCAAGTTGTTGCGATGGCACATGGAAGACCGTAAGAAAGACGCGATGTTGAGACACCCCGCTGATGGGTCACAGTGGAGAAAAGTCGAGCGAGAGTACCCGGACTTCGCACGTGACGCAAGGAACTTAAGGTTTGGTCTAAGTACAGATGACATGAATCCTTTTGGTGAGCAGAGCTGCAGTCATAGCACCTGTCCTGTGACTCTATGTATCTATAACCTTCCTCCTTGGTTGTGTATGAAGAGGAAGTTCATTATGATGCCAGTGCTCATCCAAGGCCCGAGGCAACCCGGCAACGACATTGATGTGTACCTAAGGCCATTAGTTGAAGAACTTTTACAGCTGTGGGCCAAACCAGGTGTACGTATGTGGGATGAGCACAAAGGGGAGCCATTTGACCTACGAGCATTGCTTTTTGTAACCATCAATGATTGGCCTGCTCTTAGTAACATTTTAGGGCAGACAAACAAGGGATACAATGCATGCACACACTGTTTAGATGAGACTGAAAGTGTATATTTGGATAAATGTAAGAAGGTTGTGTACCTAGGGTATCGTCGATTTCTTCCGAACCTGCATCTAGTAAGAAAGAAAGGCAAGCATTTCAAACGTCTGGCAGAACCCCGGAGGAAGCCTGTCCTCTGTACCGGTGAGGAGGTATTTGGTATGGTCAAGGACCTAGAAGTAATCTTTGGAAAAGGTCCTGGCAAGTCTATCTGTTCTGAATGACGAGGCCGGACACGCGCCCATGTGGAAGAAGCAATCTATATTTTGGGACCTACCCTATTGGAAAGTCTTAGAGGTCCGCTCTTCAATCGACGTGATGCACGTGACGAAGAATGTTTGCGTGAACCTGCTAGGCTTCCTAGGAGTGTATGGGAAGACAAAAAGATACACCGGAAGCACGGCAAGGACCAGCAACGTCTGGAAGACCCTGAAGAGCCTATGCATCTTGAGAACAAGAATGGGTAAACGATGCCACTTAACTCCTGCCAGCTATGCTCTTACCAAAGCAGAGAAGGAAATCTTTTTTGAATGCCTGAGCAGTATCAAGGTCCGTCTGGCTTCTCGTCGAATATAAAGGGATAATAAATATGGTAGAGAAAAAAATTCCAAAACCTGAAGTCTCATGACTGACATGTGATTATGACACAATTGCTTCCGATTGCATTGAGGGGGCTTCTACCTGAAAATGTTCGAGTACCACACTGTGAAGCTATGTGCATTCCTCAATGCAATATCTCAGAAGGTAATCGATCCAGAAAGCCTACCATGGTTACAGACAGATGGGGCCCAATGTCTTGTCAGCTTTGAGGTTGGTGTTCCCACCATCCTTCTTCAATATTATGACGCATCTCCTGTTCACCTAGTAGAAGAGATTGCCATTCTCGGTCCTGTAGTTCTACACAAATGTTCCCCTTTGAGAGGTACATGAGAGTCTTAAAGAAATATGTTCATAACCGTGCTAGGCCAGAAGGAAGCATCTCCAAGGGCTATGTAACAGAGGAGGTCATTGAGTTCTGTGTTGATTTTATTCCTGACCTTAAGGCGATTGGTGTTCCAGGATCACAACATGAGGGGAGACTGTGTGGAAAAAGCACCCTAGGATGTAAAGCAATGATATTAGGGACGGGCATTCTCTCAATCAAGCACACTACACGTTTTACAAAGATCTATCTTGGTTGCCCCGTATATCAATGAACACAAGAATTTAATACGCCTCAAACAACACCCGGGGCAGTCTGATGAATGGATTATAAGTGAACACATGGCAAGTTTTGGCGGCTGGCTGCAAAGACTTCTCACGAATAACACCACCGTTTGGGGATCAGCTGTACTTGTTGGCCAGGACACCATCTTTGACTGTATGTACTTTCCAAGGTACGAGATAAATGGGAATAACATTTTACAACGATAGGCCAAGATAAAAGAGCACCAACCAAAATAGTTGGTGTCCGCTTTGATGCGCAGAAGACAATGGGCAAAAGACCACGTATTATGGGTTCATAGAGGAGATATGGGGAACTTGACTATGGACATAATTTTAAGGTCCCCTTGTTTCGATGCAAATGGTTAGCTAACAGGAGGGGGGGTGAGGTAGACAAGAAGTACGGAATGACAACGGTGGTCTCACAATCTTATGAAGGTAGACAGACTTAGACGAACCATTCGTCTTAGCCAATGATGTGGGCTCAGGTTTCTATGTGAAGGACATGTCTACCAAACCGAAAAAAATAAAAAATAAGCAAACATATAATCACACGATGAGCCAAAGCGTCACATAGTTCTTTCAGGAAAAGAAACATCGTGGGAGTGGAGGACAAGACAGACATGTCAGAAGATTATAATAAGTTTGATGAAATTCCGCCCTTCAGAGTGAAGACTGACCCAACCATCCTGTTAAACGGTGTTGATACTCCATGGTTACGGCCGACGCGATCATAAGATTGACTATATGTATTAATTGAGCCATTTTTGGCACACATATGTATCTCAACATGGAAATCAATGTCATATTTCTTCTGTTAACATTATATGTATTAAATGAGCCATTTTTCTTTCTTTCTATTTCTTCCCTCCATTTTCCTTTCCACCATTTTTTCCCGCCATTTTTCTTCCCGCCATTTTTTCCCGCCATTTTTTTTTTTTTTTTTCCTTTCCCGCCATTTTTTCTCCCGCCATTTTTTCCCGCCAGTTCTTCCCTCCAGTTCTTCCCGCCAGTTCTTCACTATATATATATGTAGGGTTGGCCTCCATTGTCATTGCACATCTCTAGACTCATATCTGCAACCTCATCACTCTTTCCATGGCTTCCACCGTAGCACTAACCCCCAGGAGGCGGAGGCGCTTTACGCCTCGAACTACCCCTGCCCGCCGAGCTACTGTGTCCCCGTCGGCTGGATGCTGAGTGCCGGAGGCGTGCCG